>ML831507.1:46081-108253 GCA_009831015.1 Picea engelmannii | reverse complement strand
AAAGTAATTTTCATAAACTGTGGCAAACTTGAAATCAATGCAAGGGTGCATTGGGTGTGAATGTGGCCACGAAAATTGGCACATTGATTAAAGACATTTGATATTTGAATTGCATCTGGAAAATTTAGTATGTTGAAAGGATGCATACGTAAATAATGATGTTTCCTTTTGCTTTGTATCCTTGAATAGATGAAAATGACTTAGACTGTTAGTATGCATGATTTTGAAAAGATAATGTGAATGAAAACTAACAATTTGTTTGGTTGAGGAATGTTGAAATTGCAGGAAGAAAAGGGTCTTGGATATGGCAGTGTTGTAAGCCCATAAGGAAGACCAATTGCCTGCCGAGCCAAACTACTATGGGAAGGAAAGTCCCATACCTGTGAATCTAGTTCCTGCACAGAACAGATCTGAAACTAAATGTGTAATTTAGAAATATGTGGGTGATAGATTTGAAAGAAAATGCTGAATTTGAAATTGAGGATAATATCTCATAATTTCTGTATACCAGTGATACAGGTGAGACAAAAATATCTGCCTAGGGAGGACAGATGAAGGTTGTCAAGTTGGAAAGCATGATAGAGGCTACTTTTGATACATGAGAACTATGTGGTAAGCCACGATCTCCCTAGAATATGTCGTGTTGTGGTAACAAAGGCCGAAGGGATGCCTCAACAGAGCAAGTCCAAGGGACGCCTCGACTGTAAGGCTCAATGAAGTCTCTATAACTCTTTTTGTGTGAGAAAGCCTTGGCAAGGCAAGATGGATCTCCCAAGGGATTGTATAGTAGAGAAGGGGACACCTGGGCCCGAGCCTGAAGGGAAATCAGTTAATGAAAAAGGATTGGTGGTTGAGAAATCAACCACCCCCATGAATGGAAGCATGGTCTAGCTGCAGAATGCCAACCCGAAGTATCAAAGGGTCCTGCGGACCCATATTGACCCAAGTTTCCTTCTGATAGAAGGAACATGATAGGAAGGATAACCTTCCCAAGGAGGGATGTGCGTGATGAGAAGAGAAGAGTAGAGAACGCAGGGAGTTCTCTAGCTGAGAACGAGACTTGAGCAGAGCTTGATGCTGGGGAAGCATATGATAAACCTCGCAGAAGTTGTGAAAGAGAAAGGATCTTTGAGAATTTCCATAAAATCCCTAGTGATATCATGGCTTGGCACGGGGGTGGCCAGAGCGCTAAGGATGAGTGCCTTTGAGCCTATAGTTGGGTGGAAAGGCGAACACCCACAGTCAGTTAGTTGGTTGCAACCTGTAATAGATAAGTATTCTCATATCCTGTGTAATTTAAATGTAACTGTAAACTAAAGTTGGATATCCTATGAATATTTTAGGGATGTGCATGTTTTCTTAATGATTATACTGTATCCCTTTAATTTTGCTTGATTGTGTATTTAAGCAAGTAAGGAATTATCTATTTTGTACACGTAAATGCTCCAGCCCTATGGTGGCTCAAGTTAAAATAAATGAACTATGAGTTCGTTGAACTTGGGAACAATTTCACGTATGCATGTCGACACTTCTAGTCATTCCAAGTCTCCTGGAGGAAGGAGCCTGTTAAGCTCATGAGAGGTAGTGCATGTATGCACAAGCACTCTGCGAGACGAGTAGAGACCGATAACCTCTTAAGTTATAGAGTTGATGGATGAGCGCAAAGGGTGCACGAGAGATTCTTCTAAGTGTTAAGTTCAATATAAATAGCGCAAAGTGCCTAAATATTTCAGAGCTGACGAAGCTCAGGAAGAATAGAGAGATTCAAGTCTTGAAAGGGAATACTGTTGGAAATACTAAGACGACTAAGAGGACGGGGTGAATCAGTTGTTACTATGCTTGATTTTTTTTATGCCTATTGAAACATTATTAATGTTCTACAAGTGATCATCAAGATTATGCAAGTCATGAACAATAGAAACAATAAATATCAATTACACATATGATATGCACAGAGATAGATATTCATGAGAAAACCCATAAAGGGAGAAAACTTCTTCTTCTTAGAATGATAGGCATCATTTTAAGTTCAGTACATCATCAATCTTTGAGCACCAACTCAAAATGAGGCTACAACCTCTTCTTTAACAAGCTGCAACTTGTAGAGAGCACCAACCCTCTGGTTTCTCTAGAACCCACTAGAAGGAAGCACCAACTCCATGAGTGTTCCAACATCAACTGGATGGAAGCACCAAATTCCAGTCACACATGCACCAACCTGTATAACAGAGAACAAAGGTTCTCCCTTGCACCACCCTACCACCCTGATTTTTCTGGCTGCAACTAGATGGAAGCTACAAATCCCTGTGTTCAAGCACCCACTTGAAACTCCGAGGACAACAATCCTCCCTAGCACCACCCTACCACCCTGAAATATAAATATTTTCTTGCTGAAATTTAATATAGTGATACAATATTTATCAATGGCTTACCAGTCTCATCACTGTTCTGCTACACTACTCTGCTCTGCCTGCATCCGTGTCTTCCTGCTCGCATCTTCTTGCACCTAAGTTCTCGTATAGTCTGTTGTTTTCACCATTTCTGCTCTATCCAGCTTATGTTCTTCATCTCTGCATTTTCTCCCTCGGTTCATGCTATGATATGCATTGCTTACAGTTCGACTACTTTTTACAGAGAAACAACAACCACTCTCTACCATGACATTTTTGTTTTATTCCTTCTCTCATGATCCGTTACACTTCGAATCTCCAACGCTCAAGTCAGGAATCTAAAAACCACTCAGGAATCATGATTCAAACGCTCAAGAACAATGATTCAATCGCTCAGGAACAATGATTCAGTTAGTGTAACTGAATCGTAACTGATCAAGAAATCATGAGATGAAACATCAACCCTTCGATTAGATTCGGTTTGATTAATGCCGTTGGATTATACACACAGATTCTTTTTGATTTTTCAATGTGTAACCTCTGATGTGGAGCTTAGCAGTGCTAGATCCTTCCCCTATCTTCCGTTGATGTGACCTTGGGTGATGATATCATGTGACCATGTGATTGCAGGCACGACCAAAGGTGGTTTGAGATCAATTTGCTTTTAACCCCGTAATTCACTACAGAGCTCGACATATGCTTTCTCCAAAACCGTGGTTTCGATTGTGGCCCACCTTCAACATTTTAAAGTTCACGCACCTTCAATCCCCGCAATGCAACAGGACCATCTATCTCACGATCTTGATGGTGCTCCTGAACTGACGGTTCAAATCTGTCCTTTCAAGTTTTGTGGATCAGATCTAACCTTCCTAAATCAACGACTGTGATTTACTTCGTGATATGGTCTTTGGGAGTTTCAAATATCAAACCCTGTTTTTCTCCGTACGCCAATCTTTAGGAGTCGATGATCTGCAGACACCTGTCCTTCTCAATCGACGACACTGTCTCTACTTCAGGAATTTCACCTTTCAACCAGATCAACGGTTCTGCGGCCCTAACTCGTTTCAATGGTTGATATCTCCTTCGCTACTTCGGGCTTCATCGATTTCAATTCTCAACCTTAACGCTCTCCCATAACACTTTTAGTCGAAGTCCACAGATTCTTGCCACATGTCCTCCTCAAATCAACGGTCCTCATTCACTTTGAGACTTCAGCCTTCGAGAGTTCGTGAATCTTTCCCTCGTAACTTTGGCTCTTCAGCCCTTCGACACTTTGTCCCTTCGCGACTTCGGTCCTTCGACACTTCGGCTCTTCTCGACTTCGACTCTTCGACCCTTCGCAACTTTGGCCTTCGGGACTTAAGAGATTTTGTCATTTTATGGTGGTGAAACTCCTAAATTAAATCTCTCGGAGTGACGTAACATTACACACGTCACCTGTTGACCTGGCATGGGCTGAGTGGTTGCCACGTGTCACTTGTTGACATGGTTTGCGACATGTCCTTGTTGACATGGTCTGCCACATGCCCTTGCTGACATGGTCTGCCACATGTCCTTGCTGACGTGGTCTACCACATGTCCTTGAATCAGATGGTTGAGGCTTACTTCGAGTCTTTACCCGAAGTCCATATATTTACGCCATGTCTCTTTTGGATCAGATGGCCCAGATCCACTTCGGACGATCCGACGCTTGAGATTTACTCTGGATGATATGACGACTGAGATTTACTTCGGATGATTCGACGGTCGATAATTTATTTCGGGTCTTCGACTCTCTGGGCTTCAAGAATTTCAAATCTCAGACTGAAACTCTCGAAGTGATTTCTCTGGAGCTCATGATCCGTCGCCACGTATCCCTCTGGATCTGACGATTGAGATTTACTCCGGATCTTCGACTCTCCAGACTTCGGGTATTTCAAATATTAAATTGAAACTCTTAAAGTGAGATTTTTCTGGAGCGTAACCTCCTCACATCTTTAGAACTGAAACGAATGAAGTTCATTTGATCAAGATCTTATATCAACGACTCATTCTGTCTACGATGCAGCTTTTCCTTAGATTAAATCCAATGACTCTCCATCTTTTCTTATCCTATCCTTCCACTTAATTTGATCTGACGACTATTGTTGCTCTTCCTCCTGAGTTTCTGATCTCTCCGACTTTGAAAGTTTTCTAAGTGTTCAAGGATCTCGACCTTTTCTCCTCCCGCGAGTCTGTCTCTTGGACCTTGTCTGCACTTCTGGAAACCGCTATCTCTTCTGAGCTTTCTCGTCTTCTTCTCTCTCGAGGTTTGGTTCACTATTGTTCTTTCCATCAATGACAAATAGACTTTACCTGTAAACATTCCAATAATACCCCCCTTTGGCATTGATGGAAACCCTGAAAGGCTGCACTATTCTTCTTAGACCTCCAATTGTAGCATCCAAACCACACCTTTTCTCCCCCTTTGACATCAATGTCAAAGAAAAACATGCTACCCCTGAGTTGTTGCAGTACTTTTCGGAGGTATCAAATATTCGAATAACACATACTCCCCCTGATTAGATAGTCTATTTTAACTAGATAACAAGGTCACGCCCAACTTATGGCATAGATACTCAAACTGAGCTGTTGCAAGTGGTTTAGTGAGGATATCAACAATCTGATCTTTGGATGGAATATAATTCAGCTGAACAACTCTATTTGTAACCTACTCTTTGAGAAAATGATACTTTATTGGTATATGCTTAGTCTTGGAATGAAGCACAAGATTCTTGGAGACACTAATGGCACTGGTGTTATCACAGTGAAGTGGAATGGGATCAATATAAGTTACCTTCAAATCTACAAGAGTTTGTATAATCCATAAGATATGAGTGCAACAAGTAGTAGCAACAATGTACTTGATCTCTGTAGTTGATAAAGAAATATATCCCTACTTCTTACTAAGCCATGCGACTAATGAATCACTTAAGAAGAATGCACCTCCACTGGTGCTCTTTCTTTCATCCAAACAATTTGCCCAATCAACAAATGGATATGCAGTTAATTGAAAATTTGGATTTCTAGGATACCAAAGACCATAAGTCATTGTACCCTTCAAATATTTGAATATCCTTTTGACAACTGCTAAATGACTTTGTTTAGGAGCAGACTGATAATGACCTACCATTCCAACAACTTGCATTATATCAGGACGAGATGCTTTGATGTACATAAGACTGCCTATCATTGATCGATATGTTCTTTGATCAACATTGGGTGAAATATCATCTAAACTGAGCTTGCAACCAACTACCATAGGTATCTATACTGATCTTGCAACCAACCACCATAGGTGTACTAACAGGAGAGGAATCTTCCATCTGAAACTTCTTCAACATCTCTTTCAAATACTTTTCTTGAGAGATAAATAGCCCTGTAGAACTCTGATTGATTTGTAAACCAAGAAAATATGACAGTTCTCCTATCAAGGACATCTCAAACTCAGTTTGCATAGAATTAGAAAACCACTGAACTGAAGGGTCATTAGTGCATCAAAAAATAATGTCATCTACATAAACCAAAACAACTAATAAATCATCATCTTCAGACTTAATGTACAAATTATTGTCAACAATACCTTTCTTGAACCTTTTGTGCTGTAGAAATTTTTCCAGTCTATAATACCAGGCTCATGGTGCTTGTTTCAGTCCATATAATGCATTTTTCAACTTACAGACATAGACGAGATTATTTGTCAGTGAAAATCCTTCAGGTTTCTCCACATATACTTCTTATTCTATATCTCCATTAAGAAATGCTAACTTAACATCCATCTGATATACTTTAAAGTTCTTATGACATGCATAGGCAAGAAATATTCTGATGGCTTCCAATATTGCCACTGGTGCAAAGGTTTCATCAAAATCTTGTCCTTGAACTTGTGCATACCCCTTACAGACCAATCTGGATTCATTCTTAACAATTTGTCCTTGTTCATTCATTTTATTCTTAAACACCCATTTGGAGCCAATTACATTCTTATCTGTAGGTCTAGGAACAAGCTCCCAAGTATTGTTCTTCTCAATCTGATCCAGTTCCTCATTCATTTATTTTAACCAGTTTACATCTTCACTGGCTTCATTAAAGTTCTTAGGTTCCACCATCGATATGAAGGCTATATGTGATTTCTTGGTGTCTTTTATTATCCTTCTCTTGGTTTGTACACCTTTTTATTTATCACCAATTATCTGACTTGCAAGATGATTATTTTGAGTAATTCTGGAGGGAGGATTTGATGTTGTCTACTGATTTGAGTCTACTTGAGTATTTGTATCTTCATCTGACTCAGAGTCTTCTCTTTCTGATTCTTGGACCTGTTAATCTTCAACTTCAACTATATCCTCTGTTGTTGATTCAACACTGCTTACATCTCGCACCGAGATTTCTTCATCAACTTTTATGTCAATACAATCAACCACTTTATGCAGCCTCTTATTATAGCATTTGTATCTTTCATTGTTTGTAGCATACCCTAAGAATATACCTTCATCAAACCTGTCATCATATTTGCCAAGATTTTCATCATTATTCTTTATATAACACTTACTCCCAAAGACTTTAAAATGCTTGATTGAAGCAGGTCTTCCAAACCATAGTTCATAAGGAGTATTGTCACTTTATGGCCTGAGATGAGCTTTGTTAAGAATATGTACAACTGTATGAATTGCTTCTACCCAATATGTCTGAGCAATATTCCTTTCATTCATCATTGATCTTGCCATCCACTGGACTGATCTATTCTGTTTCTCAACTACTCCATTTTGTTGTGGAGTCCTTGGAATAGTATACTCTCTTTTGATCCCATGTTTATCACAAAACTCTTTGAAGTCCCTTGAACTAAACTCTCCTCCTCTATCAGACCTTACTACCTTAAATATTTTTCCTGTTTGATTCTCAGTCAGAGCCTTAAACACTTTGAATTTTTCAAATGCTTCAGATTTTTCTTTAAGAAAGGCAACCAATGTAAGTCTAGAATAATCATCAATAATCAACATGAAACAATTTTCTTTTCCTGTACCTTCCTTCCTTGATAGTCCACATAAATCCATATGTACTAACTGAAGAGGTTTCTCTGTTGATGAAAAGTTCTTAGATTTAAACTGTGTCTGAGTGAGCTTTCCTATTTGGCAATGTTTGCATACAAAATCATATGGCTTTGATATTTTTGGAAGATATTTTACCGCCCCATTGTTTCTAAGTTTGATTGGATGATCAAAATTTAGGTGTTCAAGTATCCTATGCCATAACCAACTTTCATCATACTTTCTTAAGTGACATTCTTCTTTTTCTTCTTTCAAAACATAAACATTGTTTTCTGTTCTTATGCCTTTTGCAATCAACTATCCCGAATAGACAGATTGTATTTTACAATCTTTAGAACTGTAAACAACTTTACATCCTCTGTCACAAACTTGACTGACACTAAGCAGATTATGTTTCAGACCATCTACAAACAACACATCTTGAGCTTTCCCTTTGCCATTACTTAGACTTACCATTCCTTTACCTTTGATTTTTCCTGGTGCATCATTTCCAAAGGTTACATTTCTTCATTTGCTTTCACTTAGAGACAAAAACTTACTTTTGTCTCCAGTCATATGTTTGGAACATCCACTGTCAATATACCAGGGGTTCTTTTGTCTTTGAGCTGAAAGTACTAGACCACCTTTTTCACTATCTTTCTTTTTCCATGTGCTGGCATTTCTAGCTAAGGGTTTTATCCTTGGATCTGCTTTGTAATTCTTCAGATGACAGTTTGCAACTTTGTGGCCGAAGTTACGACAGTTATAACAGTCGAGATAATTGTTCAATAGGTCAAAGTGATTGGTGCAACTTTGTTTACTCATTGGATGTTTAGTTCTATGTTGCAAAGATTGTTTATTTCTTGATCTCCTCAGTTACATGTCTTTAAACTTAATTTGACAATTTGCAATCTTATGACCAAAATTAGAGCAATAAAAACAATAACCATGGCAGAAATTTTGGTACATGAAGGATGGCCTTCTTCTTAGAATTTTTTGCTCCATCTTCTGATATCTTTGTTTTTTATCAGGGATCATCTTGTCTTTATTAGCTTTTGGTGGTAGAGTACTCACATGGTCTATTTGTCTGCTGACTTGGAACTTGATCATCTTTACAGGCTCTTTGCTTTCTGTCTGTTTGTTGCTTGAACCACTTACATAGCCTAAACCAGTCTTCAACAAAGGAGATCTTTGTTTTCTCAGAATGTCATTTAGTTCTACTGAGGCTTTAATGCTTGGACGATTTTGGAGATACAATGCTTTAAACTTCTCCATCTCTTTTCTGGTTTTTACTGCCTCTTCTTCCAAGGATTCACACCGTGCCTTATTTTCTGATAACTATTGTTTCAAAATGTCCTCTATTTTCTTTGCCTCTTATAATTACAATTTTAGCAGGGCAAAGTCTTCATCAGGTTTTTTTATTGTCTTTCTCGAACTGCATCAACAATTGTTTTTTCTTTTTCTTCTTAAATCTGAGTCTAGCAATTTCTTCTAGGGCACTGATCAGTTCTCTTTCCAGGTCAACCACAACTTCTTCATCATTAACATCACTTCCCATGATTTTATTATCATAATCCTCTTTGGCCATAAGCATAAATTCATTAAACTTATCTTCCCAAGAAGAATCACTATCTGTGTCTCCTGAAGAGTCATCATTGTTTACACAAACTTTTCTTTTTATCAAATCTCTTGGATTTGTACTTCTCTTCACCTTCAAAGTTCTGGTCCTTCTTCTTCTATGGACACTTAGATGCAAAGTGACCTATCTTTCCACAGTTAAAACATTTGAAGGGTAACTTGCCTTGGTACTTGCCTGATCCTTTCTTTAGTCTTCTCACAAATTTTGCTTCAATTTCATCAGGCTCAGAATCCTCATTCTCATCTTCTTTAAATGATGCTTCTCTAGAGGTAGGTTTATCTTTACTAATCCTCATTTCATAAGCAATTAGAGTTCCTAGAAGTTGATCAATAGACAAAATCTTAAGATCATTCAATTCTTCTATTGCAAAAACTTTTGGATTAAATATATTTGGTAGAGATCTTAAAATTTTCTGAACTAAAAATGTGTCTTCAATCTTCTCACCAAGACCCTTCATGGCATTCACAACATCCTCAACTCTTAATAAATAGTCATTAACTGTTTCATCTTCATTCATCTTTAGTTGTTCAAATTTCAATCTATATGTCTGAAGTTTGGCATCTTTTACTTTCTCATTTCCTTCATAACTGCTAATGAGTTTATCCCACATCTCTTTGGCAGAATCAAGCTGCATTACTTTTACGAATTCGGCTTCAGCAAGCCCACTCAAGATGACATTCATTACCTTTTCATTGAAGCTAAATTCTAACTTATCATCTTTGGAAGCTAGCACAACAAGTTTTGTATATCCAGTCTTTACAACATCCCAAACATCAACACCTAAGGTCATAATGTATGTTCTCATTCTAACCTTCTAGAAATCAAAATTTGTTCCATCAAATAAAGGAGGATTATTGGTCTAAGTTCCTTCATGAATTGTCATGTTTAAGCTTACTTATCTACCTTTAGCTAAAATGAACCTGCTATGATACCAATTGTTGGAAATACTAAGACAACTGAGGGGGGGTGAATAAGTTGTTATTGTGCTTAAACAATTTTATGCCTATTGAAATATTATTAATGTTCTCCAAGTTATCATCAAGATTATGCAAGTCATGAACAACATAAATAATAAATATCAATCACACATATGATATGCAAAGAGACAAATATTCATGAGTAAACCCATAAAGGGAGAAAACCACTTCTTCTTAGAATGATAGGCAGTCTTTTAAGTTCTGTACATCATCAATATTTGAGCACCAACTCAAAATGAGGCTACAACCTCTTCTTTAACAACCTACAACTTGTATAGAGCACCAACCCTCTGGTTTCTCTAGCACCCACTAGAAGGAAGCACCAACTCCGTGAGTGTTCCAGTACCAACTGGATGGAAGCACCAACTTCCAGTCACACAAGCACCAACCGGTATAACATAGAACAAAGGTTATCCCTTGCACCACCCTACGACCCTGGTTTTTCTGTCTGCAACCAGATGGAAGCTACAACTCCCTGTGTTCAAGCACCCACTTGAAACTCCAAGGACAATGATCCTCCCTAGCAACACCCTACCACCCTAAAATATAAATCTTTGCTTGCTGAAATTTATTACAGTGATACAATATTTATCAATGGCTTACTAGTCTCATCATTGTTCTGCTACACTGTTCTACTCTGCCTGCATCAATGTCTTCCTGCTCGCATCTTCTTGCGCTTAAGTTCTCGTACAATATGTTGTTTTCACCATTTATGGTCTGTCCAACTTATGTTCTTCATCTCTACATTTTCTCCCTTAGTTCATGCTGTGATATGCATTGCTTATAGTTTGAATACTTTTTACAGAGAAACACACCTCTCTCTGTCACAAAATTTTTCTTTTATTCCTGCTCTCATCATCCGTTACACTCCGCATCTCCAATGCTCAAGTCAGGAATCTTAAAAACGCTCAGGAATCATGATTCCAACGCTCGGGAAAAATGATTCAACCACTCCGGAACAATGATTCAGTTAGTGTAACTGAATCGTAACTGATCAATAAATCATGAGATGAAACAACAACCCTTTGATTAGATTCGGTTTGATCAACGTCGTTGGGTTATACATGCAGATGCTTTTCTATTTTTCAATGCATAACCTCCGATGTGGAGCCTAGAAGTGCTAGCTCCTTCCCCTATCTTCCATTGATGTGACCTTGGGTGATGATATCATGTCACCATGTGATTGCGGGCGCGTCCAAAGGTGGTTTGAGATCAATCCTCTTTTCACCCCACAATTCACTACATAGCTCAACGTATGCTTTCTCCAAAACCGTGGTTTCGACTGCGGCCTGCCTTCAACATTTTAAAGTTCGCGCACCTTCAAACCCCGCAATGCGATGAGACCATCGATCTCACGTTCTTGACGGTGCTCCTAAACTAATGATTCAGATCTGTCCTTTCAAGTTCTGCGGATTAGATCTAACCTTCCTAAATCAACAACTGTGATTTACTTCGTGATTTGGGCTCCAGGATTTTCAAATCTCAAACAATGCTTTTCTCCATACGCCAATATTCCAGAGTCGATGATCCGTAGACACCTACCCTTCTCAATCGACGTCTCTGCCTCTACTTTGGGAATTTGACCTTTCAATCAAATCAACGGTTCTGCAGCCCCTAACTCGTTTCAACGGTCAATATCTCCTTCGCTACTCCGGGCTTTGACGATTTCAATTCTCAACCTTCATGCTCTCCCAGAATGATTTTAGTCAGAGTCCATAGATTCATGCCACATCTCCTCCTCAAATCAATGGTCCTTTTTCACTTCGAGACTTCGACCTTTGGGAGTTCGAGACTTTGTCTCTCTTGACTTCGGCTCTTCAGCACTTTGGCCCTTCGCGACTTCGGTCCTTCGACACTTCGACTCTTCGCGACTTTGTCTCTTCATCCCTTCGACACTTCAGAGCTTTTGTCATTTGTTGGTGGTGAAACTCCCGAAGTAAATCTCCCGGAGTGACGTAACATTACACATGTCACCTGTTGACCTAGCACGGGCCGAGTGGTTGCCACGTGTCACTCGCTGTCGTGGCCTGTCACATGTCCTTGAATCAGATGGTTGAGGCTTACTTTGGGTCTATACCCGGAGTTCACAGATTTACGCCATGTCTCTTCTGGATCAGACGACCCAAATCCACTTCGGACAATCTGATGCTTGATATTTACTCTGGACGATCTGATGACTAAGATTTACTTCGGATGATTCGATGATCGAGAATTTATTTCGGCTCTCGGGCTCTCCAGGATTCGGGAATTTCAAATATCAGACTGAAACTCTCGAAGTGATTTCTCCGGAGCTCACGATCCATTGACACACATCCCTCTGGATCTGACTGTTGTGATTTACTCCGATTCTCCGGCTCTACGGACTTCAGGTATTTCAAATCTCAAACTGAAACTCTTGAAGTGAGATTTTTCTAGAGCATAACCTCCTCACATCTTTAGACCCGAAACGAATGAAGTTCGTTTGATCAAGATCTTAGATCAACGACTTGATCTGTCTGCGATGCAGCTTTGCCTTGGATTAAATCCAACGACTCTCTATATTTTCTTATCCTATCCTTCCACTTAATTTGATCCGATGGTTGTTGTTTCTCTTCCTCCTGAGTTTCTGATCTCTCTGACTTAGAAGGTTTTCTAAGTGTTCAAGGATCTCTAACTTTGCTCCTCCTGCGATTCCATCTCTTGGACCTCGTCTACACTTCTGGAAACCACTATCTCTTCTGAGCTTTCTCGTCTTCTTCTCTCTCGAGGTTTGGTTCACTGCTGTTCTTGCCATCAATGACAAGCACTCTCTACTTGTAAACATGCTAATAAAGACCCTTTCATTTGGAAGACGAACATATGAGATTAATTTGGGAGGAGTCGAAGTTCTTCACGATCGTCGGATCTGGAGAAGGAACGCAGGCGTTAATCCTTCAAACCCTTCAAACTTCGTGGGTCTAGAGAATTGGGCTTATTCGTCATATAGGAGGTGAATCCCTCGAAGTCCTGAAGTCCCGAAGTTAATCTGGGCCATAGATCTGAGGATTACCTGGAGCTATCCTGACCATCTGATCTATGATGTAGTCAGCCTGGCGTTGAACGCTTCGGGAGGATAGTGGTATTGTAACTTCAAAACCCTCGAAGGCTGGAGTAGATCTCGACCATCCATCACAAAGGAAGCGTGGCGACAAATCCTTTAGTTCGGAGACTAGACACTCCGGGAGTTTATAGGCGGGGAGCGGGTGAAATCACCGAAGTCCCGAAGTGCCGAAGTCCATCCTAGTCGTTGGCGCTAGGAGACACGTGGCACCAAATCCTGTACTCCAGAGGTTTAACACACCGGAAAGAAGCAAGTGTAAAAGGTTGAAGACTCATGAAGTTGCAGGGAGCCGGAGGAGATCTGAATTGTCCATCAACCGAAACGTGTGTCAGTATATCGTTTAATCTAGAGGATTTGAAGATTTGTGCTTCGAAAATCCCTAAAGCTCAAAGTAACAGAGAATATCTCAACTGTCTGTCATTTGGGTATGCATGGTGGGCGATATGTTACTTCATAGGATAGCCACTTCAAAGAAAAGTGGAACAAGAACTCCCGAAGGCCCAGGGGTCAGAGTCCACTTGAGCCGTCGATCTCAGAGGAAAACTGTCAGAAGATCTGACACTCCAGAAGGATTTCACTTCAGAGGTTTTCATTTGTAAGTACTTGGGAATTCGCTAAAGCGCAGAGTCCCGAAGTAAATCAGAACCATTGATGTTATGTGGATGCGTGGCATAAGATTGCGTAATCCAGAGACTTAGAACTCCAGAAGACTTGAGGAGAGGTGTTTTTGAATTCTATGAAGTCTGGAGGCCTGAAGTAATCGTGGGTCTTTGATCTTGAAAGAGAATGGGGATCGCTGATCCCCCTAGCATACCCGAAATTCGTTGATTCGAGAGTTCAAGGTATTTGTGGTGTCATAAGTTGAAACTTCTGGAGCCTGAAGCTCCAAAGCACCGAAATAGGTGCCTTCTCTCTTGGTGTCTGGTCATATCCCGCGGTCATATGCGATTATAGATGGAGGGAAGGGGCTAGGCCTAGAATTCAAATTTGAAGGCCAGAAGCCAAATTCCCCACTAGCCTATGAGTTAGTCGAGGATCAAGCCTAGTCATTGGATTGGTTGGTGGATGGATCTCTGCCATATATTTAGAAACGCTGGAAGTTCGGGGATATCAGAGAACTCAGGATGAATCATATTGAGTTGGATCCACATGGAAGCCACGTGGCCCCGATCAACGAACACCCGAGGAACTTGGGAGAGGTATATCTTCCAGTTCTGAGCTCGGTTTGTAGCATGGAGACCGTGGTTGGATATATCTAGATGAGAAAAATGTGATAGAGACCCCGAATGGAGGATTTGATTACTTAAGGAGAACAACATTTTGATGCCCCACCCCTTAAAAGAGAATTTAGGGGTTGGGTGTGTTACACAATAGAACTTTATTGTCACCTAAAGATGCTTTTGGAGCAAATGTTGCAAACCAAGGAAGAATCACAAAGTACTATTCAATTTTAGCTTGATGAATTGCACCTCCTCCTTCGCGAAGTCCTGTCACATTTTCCACCTTCTAGTTAGTAGAAACAACATAGATCAATGCACGTGAAACTATTTCTCCTCCACAGAAGCCACGTGACCCTCCTCCTCTGGGATAGTCAGTATGTTTTATCTTTCAATTTTCTTTAAAATGAAGAGTAAGTATCTCTTAATGTTAGCTTTTAGCTGCTCTCAAAACATTATATATTTTTCTTATCTAGTAAGCTTGAGTTTGTTTAAAAACATTGTTCAAATTGTCTGGACTGATAATCTTTTCTTCCGCTACTGGTTTGGTTTCCCCAACGACAAACCAATAACTGAGATTTTTGTATGGATCCTTTACTGATAGAGTAAAATTTCTTGCCTGTGTATTTACAAAAAAAAAAAAACTCTTGAGGTGCAAACCTTTTTTAAGAGTGCAAAACTTGAGGAAAGGTTATAGGTTTTCACCTTGAGAGATTTGATTCCTCTCGGTGCTTGATAGATCTGAGTTTAAGATGGATCCATGCTGGTATATTATATGTTAGTGAGGGGTGGTAGCTAATTTGGGATCCTCATTAATCATAAAGGAAAAATTGAATTGTCCTATGTTTGTGATTGCAAATGTCATCCAATAATTAGGAAAAAGCTTACTCACTACTCCAAGGAATAAAGTTAGAGGTGGAAGCATAAATTCAAACTGTAACAATAGTGGGAGACTCTAGTATAGTTATTGGGTTGCACAAAAAAGTATGTCCAATCGATTATAGACTCGCCTCTGTCTTGGTTCGAACTCAACATGAGGCAGATAGAATTCAAACGATCTCCTTGTATCAAGTCTTAAGGAACCTTCATCGTCAAGTTGACTTGTTAGTCAACAAGGCCACAAAATTAAAAATAGGGGATCTTTGGGTTAATGGTCAATTAACCATCCAAGACATACCTTAATATTCCCCTTTGAAGTTAATGAAAACTATCAAAAACCTATTATGCCACATTTCCCTTGTGTACCAATCCCTCCACCAAGGCAATGCAATAAACTTGATGAGACCTAAGGCTCCCTCACACATGTTTGAGATTGCGGGGACAATGGGTAATGAAGGTAGAGATTCAATACAACTCAGGAAAGGTGGGATAATGGACAATCTAACCTCTGTGTGGTGGGAGGAACACAATTAGATCTTCTCATATAGACATGTCCAAAATCCTCTTTGAATCTCAGGTTGGTGGTCAATTATGTTTTCACTTTGTATGCTCTTTCTTTGTTGAGTTTGGATAGTGTACATAAGCTAGTTGTTAGCACAATTTTTATCATTGGTCGCAGTCAATTTGGAATTGAATTTGAATATTTAAAGGGTATTTATATTGTGAGTTCAAATCCTCATTCTCTGCTCTTTGTCTTTGGGAAATTTTGTTTAATTAGTTTGCACTCAAAATTATTTTCAATACCGAGGTTGGTAGTTGGCATCGATATCACTCTGTTGGCCTTTTGTTTGTCAAGGTTGGCCTATAATAAAGTCTTGGTTGTTAGAAAAACAACCAATTTGTGTTTTTGTGAGTGTGGACTTGTCTTTGAATATTTGGGAAAAGTTGTATTGGGAACTCAAGCATGGGGTGCAAAGTTTCATACTTCACTCTCTAGTTGTGGATGCTGTTATTTAGAATGTCGCTTGTATGAGTATTAGGGAAATTTACTTATGTGTTGTGTTGACCCTCATCAACTATATTTCAAATCTGATTTGTGGTCTTGTTGCATTGTCAAGAGTCGACTCTTTCTTCAGCTAACAAAAGGCCAACTATACAACATGGATCACCATGATTTAGCTTAGGATGATTCTAAGGATGCATGAAGAAATGGTTCAAGGCAACACAAAATCTATTTTCTCTTTTGTCTTTGAATTTCATGAATAAAAACAACAATGCATCTCACAAATTATAGAGGTTATGAGCACCTTGGTTCAAGTTAAGGAACAATTGGCCATTCTAGAAGCAGAGTGCAATTTCTTTAAAAAAATGGTGGAGAATTTGAACAAAGATGCACAATATGTGGCTTCTAATCAATGATTGTCTAGTCGAGGGGAAAAAAAAGATGATGATGTTGTGATCTAGCTGATAGAAACTATGGAAGTGGGAGAACATGGGTCAATTCACACTACCATAGGCTTGGAGTAGGTCTCAAGTCATATCTTTTATAGATTATATTGTAGTACAAAAAACTAGGAAAATTGCTATTAGATATATGTAAACTTTGTAAGTTGTTTTGGATCTATGTAAACATCTTGAACTTTAAGACATTATGTATGTTTAAAGAGTGTTGCTAGCTATGCTGCAACTATTTTTGATAATATTAATTACACAATTTTCATTAAAAAATACTATTATATGTTGGTCAAATATAAATATAATATAAATAATCACTAAATAAATATACTATATTTACATTTAAATATAAATATTAAATGTATGATATTCACATATAAAGATATCATATTTACACAAATAAAAATACTATAAAGATGTTATTCACATAGAAATATTGTTACAATGCAAATATAAATATTTTAACAATATCAAAATTGTATTTTTGTATAGTCGTAATATAAACATTTTACAAATTTGTTCTTTTTCAACTATTCAAAATATCATGAAGGGATATCGATTATTTTAATTTGAATTTTCACAAGAATCATGTTAAATTAATGGAATTGCAAATATCAAATACTAACATTGCACAATCTAGTTACAATAGGGGTATTCAAGGGTGTTGAATCCATTTATGTATTACAAACAACTTTATCAATCCAAAATTTAAATTTTGGCAAAGATTGCATCGCCAAATTCCGATGATGACAACTCATAAATATTCAAATTCATAAAACAATTATCCTTCTTCTTTTTATATATCCATAGTTGCATAAGTTTTGAGCTCTTAGTTCTACAAAGTTGAGTGAGACTGCCACTAACCTAAATCCATATTAAATGATAAAAAATCTACACCTCAAGAGATTTAATCCCTCTCGGTGCTTGATAGATCTGGAGTTAAGATGGATCTATGGTAGTATTATATTAATGAAGAATGTACATGAGTTATGAAATTGGGAAATCCTTATAGCATCATGTGAAGATTACATGCATGTAGAAAATCATAACATGGAAAAGCCAACTTATCACTATTAGCTTGATTTGACGTGGATCTAACAAAGCTATTACAAAACACAAAAATATTGCTTAGAAGTTTTATTAAAAGGATCCATTAAATAACTGATGATTGTTTCTACTAAAACAAATTACATCACAAAGATCATTCAAGAGAAGACAAGAGATAAAATTCGCTTGAATATTATTATCGCATATCTTTTTTAATGAAGTAAGATAATGGGCCAACATTTTTGCCCTTTTTTGTCCAATGAAGATAATGGGAGGTCACACCAAAAAAATTTGAGAGGAATCCATGAAGAATTTTTGTTTGTTTGATGAAATGACAAATATTTGATGCATGAATTGCATAATATGGATCTCATAAAGGTTGTCAAGGTTGTTGAAATGTCCTATGTGCTATTTGGAGACTATCTCCTTGTTGTTGTCACCATATGTAAGTTTTGTATTGGCTCTTCCTTCAAATGTATAGACTATAAGAGTTGTAGTTGGTTGTGAAACCCCCACAGCCTATAGTGCTGATAATTGGTAATGGTCTTAGGAATATTATGGGAAATTCATACTCTGTTTAGATTACCCAGAAATACCTCTCTATCCACACTAAAGCATGTAACAATAAACATAAAGGAACCACTGAAATCCAATCTATATGCTGATATAGGAAAGCATAGATTTTATTTGATAATTGGGACAACAGATTACAATAAAAACCTCAGCGATTAGTACATAACTAAGCAATGATGAACCTGGTATGATTTTGCTTTAGGTTGCCTCTGGAAAATATGGAAATATTATGCTTGGAAAGGGGGAGTTTGAGTGCATCAGACTCCTTGTTGAAGATGCAGTCATGTAGACTAGTAATTCGACCCAACAATTAAATAAAAAACAATCCATTAGGGAGAAACAATCTTGTAGGTGATTGAAAACTTGTATGCAGTTTCCTTGCCACTGTAATTCACCCTGAACAATACTGAATACAACCCAAATAAGGGGCCTCCTTCCCACAATAATTTCGACCCAGATCTAGAAGAATTGATCCACTGCTGATATACAGTATCCTAATGCCACTCTCATCCAAAGAACAAGAGATATATTAACCCATAATGAGAATAATGTTTCCCAGGAGTGAGGAAAATCAATCCTCACAATAATTTCTCCCTTGTAACACATAGGGTGTGCCCAACAGTTATAGAAAATGGGTAAATGAGGAACCCACAAATTCTTTAAGAAAAACTTGGCCTCCTTCAAGCTAATCAACCCTTATACAAAGACTCGGCCACAAACTAAAAATAAATACGCAACTACTGAAGATATACCCGCTATCAACGAAGCACACAGAAGAAATCTGAATGATCTCTTCGATAAATGACTAACTAGGGTGGATGGTCTCACCACCGAAGCCAATCCCTGAAAATTTCCCTTAGGGTTTTTGTCCCAAGATTCCAAAGCCACAATGAGCTCTCTCAATGAAAAATTAGAAAATGTTCATGCTAGAATGAGAGAGGGCGCCCTCCTTTTTCCCTTTTATTGTTCGTTGACTCTTTTGCAATCCTTTTACTCGTTTAATCAATTTAAGTGACTTTTCATATTCTTCCTAAGTCACTTTAGGCGCTTTTTCCCCTTTTCCCCTTTTTTAATTATCTAATGTCGTTTGTTAGGCACTTTTCCCCCTTAGGACATTAAATAATTAATTAATTCCCTTCTTAAGGACTATAGCCTACGAGAATCACTTAGGCTACTGCGTCCAAGTCCCATGATCACTCAGAAAGGGACATGATAGTCCTCCCTCCCCGATATTACTTGTTTCCAAGCAATTGCAAATTTGGGTTCTATAAAATTTGTTCACTCTCCCAAGTGGCATCTTCTGCAGGAAACTCTATCCATATGACCACATATTCCCTGATTACCTTGTTCCAAAGCTTCTTTTCCCGAACCTCCAATACTTCCTCAGGAACTAGTACTAGCTGCCCCTCCTCATCCAATGGAGGCAGTTCTGCTGAAGTTGTGATGTGTTGTCCCAATGCCTTTTTGAGACACGAGACGTTAAAAACGTTGTGAATCTTACTCCCTTCTAGCAACTCCAACTCATAAGCCACTTCACCAACTCTCCTGGTCACCCTATAAGGTTCGTAAAATCGTGGCTTAAGTTTCTTTGCACCACTCTTCTTCAAAGAATACTATCTATATGGCTGCAGTCTGAGAAACACCAATTCCCCTACCTCGAAGGTGTGCTTGACCTTGTGTCTATCTGCATATATCTTCTGTTGGTTATGGGCCATCTATAGTTTATCCTTAAGAGCCTTAAGAATGTCTTGGCTCTCCTGAATCCAGTCTTTGGCCTTGGGAGCCTTGTTGTCCCCAAACGCCAAGTCTACAAAGGATGGGGCATCATATCCATATAATTCCCTAAATAGTGACATCCCCACATACATATGATAAGTGGTTTTATAACAATGCTCACCCAAATGTAACCACTTAACCCATGTCTTCTACTGCCCGACCACATAGTTACACAAATACCCCTCTAACCATTTATTCACTATCTCTATTTGGCCATCTGTCTGTGGGTGGTAACTCGTACTAGGAGTCAACTCTGTGCCTGGGAGCTTGAAAAATTCCTACCAAAAATCACTCATAAATCAACTGTCCCTATCACTAACAACATTTTTCGGCAACCCATGGAGCCTGAATATATCCTCGAAGAATAAATCTGCTACCTGTGCTGCCTTGTACTCTGAGGATATGGCAAAAAAATGAGCGAACTTGGTTAACCTATCGACCACCACATAAATGCAATCTTGGCCCTATGTCTTTGGCAGCCTTATGATGAAGTCCATGGATATGCTCTCCCATTTCTGCTTTGAAATGGGCAGTGGGTGAAGTAATCCTGCAAGGTGGGTCTACTCCACCTTATTCTGTTGACAAGTCACACACTCCCGCACATGTCTCAATACATCATCTTTGTGGCCCTTCCATGATAACCTCTCTCTGATCTTCCTGTATGTCTTGAAATATCCTGGATTCCCAGTTAAAGGTGTGTCATACATGGCTTTCATAATTTTCTCCTTTAATTTGGACTCCATAACCAATTATATGCGATCCTTGTAGTAGATGATATCATCTACCACCTTGTACCTGTCATCCTGCACCCTGTTATCCATCACCTCACAATTTTTTTTTTCTCTTGGAATTCTCCACCAGGAGCTCGGATTTCCAATCCGCAAATATCTCTGATAACGTGCACAACTCTAGTCTTCTAGATAGAGCATCAACATCTGCATTATTATTTCCTTTGACATACTCAATATCGAAGTCATAGGCTTGTACTTTATTGACCCATTTATGCTGCCTTTCGTTTAGATCATTTTTCCCCAAGAAGTGCCTCAAACTGTTGTGATCAGTCTTGACCACAAACCTCCCACCTACCAGGTATTGTCTGAATTTTTCCAATGCATGCATTATGGCAAGCATTTCCTTGTCATAGATGGAATAAAGTCTCTCGAGGGTGGAGATATTCCTGCTCTCGTATGCAATAGGATTCTTCTACCACATTAAAACTACTCCTATGCCCACACCAGATGCATCACACCCTAACACAAAGGGCTGAGTAAAATAAAGAAGTGCCAAAATGGGGCAAGAACTCATCACTTCCTTCATATTATCAAAGGTCTCCTGGGGCTCTTCTGTCCAACAAAAAGCCCCTTTCTTCGTAATATCTGTAAGAGGGGCGGTCAACTGAGAGAATCCTGACACAAAGCGCCTGTAGTAACTATAGATTTCAAGGAACCCTCACAAATGTGTGATATCCTTAGGTGGTGGCCAATCTAGAATAGCCTATATCTTCTCCCTATGAACCTGCACTCCATGTGTGATGAATATATGCCCCAAATATAGAACCTCTGATCGAGGTGGATATTGGTGGCCACCCACCTTTTCCAAGTAGCTCAAAACAGTTTTCTGGCAATTTTGGTAATTTACTATTTTTAGCAGTTTTTAACTTCCGGGGCCATTTTGAGGCCCTAAATGAAGTTTTTTTTGGGACTGAGCTTCTTAATGATTATTGAAGGCTCTTATTTGCCCCCCTAAATTAATCTCCTCGACGATACCTCTCCAACGAGCTATCGTGCGCCCCAAACGAAGATTGTATGCCAAAGTTACGACCCCAGGAAGTTGATACACTAAACTACCCAAAACGGGGTCCACAAAATTGTTGGCTTTTCATCTTCCGGGGTTAGGGTTTTGGATTTTATTTATGACAAAAAGGCCTTTGGAGCCTCATTTTAAAATCATCTTCTCATGGATGCAAGTATCCGTCACATCTCTTCTCAGAGATAAGCTGCCACCATTCTAGCGAGTCTTTCACTCTGTATTTTTACAGTCTGTGTACATTTTCTCTCATTAATAGAAAATTGTGTATTACTGTATCTATATGTTTATGGTTGCATCTCTGATACATTTCTATTATATTGTTGGATATTCAATATATCTCTGTGCATTGATTTATTATATCTCCGCTCTCATTTCGTGCCAAAAATAATCCGGATCAACCTTTGTCATACCAAATTCGCACTTAGATTCGTTGGCATATAAGGATTTCTCATCCATAATGCTCAAAATCTCCTCCAAGTGCGCCAAATGATCCTCCCAAGTCTTACTGTAGATCAAGAGATCATCAAAAAAATACCAATAGGAACTTCCACAACTGCTTCCTAAATATGTGATTCATGTAGGACTGAAAAGTGGCAGGCGCGTTGGTCAATCCGAAAGGCATGACCAATAACTCATAGTGCCCATAATGGCACCTAAATGAGGTTTTATGAATTTACTCCTCATGGACTCTGATCTGATGATATCTGGATTGAAGATCAATCTTCGAGAAATACACTACTCCGTGCAGCTCATCGATCCTGGGTATAGGGTACCTGTTTTTTATTGTTTTTTTATTCAAGGCCCAATAATCATCACACATCCGCATTGTCCCATCCTTATTCTTAACCAAGACCACCGAAGAATCAAAATGACTGGAACTGGGTATTATGTGCCCCATGTCAATCAACTCCTTGATTTCTTTTTACATTTCATCTTTGAACTTATTTGGATGCCTGTACAGGGTGGTGATCATTGGTTTGGCCCCCTCTTCAAGTTCGATGGTGTGCTCAAAACCTCTGTTAGGAGGTCTCCCTAGAGGTATCTGCCCAAATACCTTGTCATGTTTTCTCAATAAATCTTGGATGTCTACATGATAGTGTCTTTTACCTTCATCATCTGTCTGGGACGTAATAAAGCACTGTGCTGCATATACTACATCTCCATGTCTGAATATGGCTTCCATTCTTTTGTTTGACACTATTGTAGGGGCATTATTCGCCATGCCTCACAGTACAACCTGTTTCCCTCTTGACATGAAGAAATTCATGGTCATCTGTTTGTAGTTTGTGGTAATGTCCCCCAATGTCTAAAGCCACTGAACTCCCAACAATGCATCTGAATCTGCCACATCCACCACATAAAAGTCTTATGTCAAGGTGTAGTTACCAATTGTCAAGGCCAATCTAGAAATTTTCTTTGTGAAAGACACATTAAATCCGTCGGCCACTGCTACTTTGAACCCCTCAAATTCCTCTGTAGCTACTCGTCTCCTAACCACCCAGGCTGCATCAATAAAGTTGTGGGTTGCCCCACCATCAATCAAGGCCATGACTCCTTGTCCCCTTATGACTCCTCTAACTATGAAAGGGTTGAATCTCGGGGTACCAGATAATGAGGCTATGACAACCTCCTTGGCCTCCTCACTATGCTTCTCCTCTATCTCTTCCTTCTATTCTTTGCCATGCTCAAGAAAAACCTCCTCCTCCTCCTCCTCATCGAAATCTGAATGTACCTCAATATAATGGGCTCTACCCTTCCCCTGACACCTGTGTCCTAGTACCCATGGATTTTTGCAGTGGAAACAAAGATTCTTTCTCCTTAGCTCATTTCTTGTTGCCTCGTCCAACCTTTCCTTACCCACACCTTCCTTCCTAGTAGGCTTCTTGTCCTTGCCTTTCTGTGGAATAAAGGGTTTGGAAAAAATATTTGTTTTAGGGATTGTGCCCTCCATGTCCCTTGTCCTGACAATAGCATCCTGCAAGGTCTCAGGCTTGAAATCCTTTACCCAACCACAAAGTGGTTCTAACAACCCCTCGATGAACAACATGACAAGCCTCTGCTCTGATACATCTGACACTGTCACTTCTAGCTTCTGAAACTCTGTGATGTAAGCATCTAATGACCCCTCTTGTTTGAGTTGTGCTAACCATCTGAAGTGTAGCTCTGGATCCTTTTTATAAAACCTCTCCATTAAATTTTGAGTGAAGTCCAAATAGGAAGTGATAGTTTCATATCCTAGCATGACCAACCCATGTTACCACCACTTGTGGGCTTCTCCATTAAGGTGCAAAGTAGTGAATTTGATCGCTTCAGCCTCGATCATAGGGTTGAGCTAGAAGTATGTATCTATTTTTTGTACCCATGCCCTAGCTGTGCTCCTATTAGACCCATCGAAGGAAGGAATGGATAGCTTCCCCAACTTCCATGCTAGATCCTTGTTCTGTTGCACCCTATTATGATCCCTTGGTCTATTCCTGTATTTGATTGTGAAGAAGTCCTGAAGTAACATGGCTTCCTGAAACTCATCACCTAGGGCTTGATATTCTCTCAGATAGTCTTGAAAAGTTTCACCTGGAACTTGCTTCCCTTGAATTTCTGTTGGTTGGTTTCCCCAAAAATTGGGTAAAAGAGGTCTAGGGACTGTTCTTCTAGTGGTCCTAGCACCAATATGTATAGAGATTCCGATATTGTTAAGTATGGGAATCTCATTATTGTTGTCGGCTCCATTATTCACATTGGACCGCCCTGCTCCATTGTTACTCCCATGATTCTGATTGGTTTGATTGATAAGTAATTGAGTTATAAGTTGAGTAAGTTGTTGTTGTCTAGCTGCTAAGCTCTCCAAGATCTGCATTCCCCTTTCCTCATTGGCATCACCCACGTTTTCCACTTTTCCAACCTCCAATTGATTTTCCCTTACTTCTTCTTCCACTTCAAAAATGTTTTCTGCCCCTCGCTGCCTTCTACTTATATATGTGACACCGAGAAATCTAGTGTCTTCACCTCTCATGAACAACAAAACCCCTCTTCAGGCTGGCAGGAAATAGGGATCTGATACCACTGAAATGTCTTATGCACTATTTGGACACTATCTCCTTGTTGTTGTCACCATATGTAAGTTTCGTATTGGCTCTTCCTTCAAATGTATGGACTATAAGAGTTGTAGTTGGTTGTCAAACCCCCATGGACCATAGTGTTGATAATTGGTAATGGTCTTAGGAATATTATGGGAAATTCATACTCTGTTTAGATTACCTAGAAATACCTCTTTATCCACCCTAAAGCATGTAACAACAAACATAAAGGAACCACTGAAATACAATCTATATGCTAATATAGGAAAGCATAGATTTTATTTGATAATTGGGACAACATATTACAATAAAAACCTCAACAATTAGTACATAACTAAGCAATGATGAACCTGGTATGAGTTTGTTGTAGGTTGCCTCTAGAAAATATGGAAATATTGTGCTTGGAAAGGGGGAGTTCGAGTGCATCAGACTTCTTGCTGAAGATGCAGTCATGTAGACTAGTAATTCGACCCAGAAATTAAATAAACATCAACCCAGTAGGGAGAAACAATCTTGTAGGTGATTGGCATCTTGTATGCAGTTTCCTTGCCAATGTAATTTGCCCTGAACATTACTGAATGCAACCCGAATAAGGAGCCTCCTTCCCACAATAATTTCGACCCATATCTAGAAGAATCGATCCATTGCTGATATACAATCTCCCAACGCCACTCTTAGCCAAAGAACAAGAGATATATTAACCCACAATGCGAATAACGTTGCCCAGGAGTGAGGAAAATTAGTCCTCACAATAGTTTCTCCCTTCTAACACATAGGGTGCACCCAACGGTTACAGAAAATGGGTAAATGAGGAACCCACAAATTCTTTAAGAAAAACTCGACCTCCTTCAAGCTAGTCGACCCTTATACAAAGACTCAGCCACAAACTGAAAGAAATACACAACTACTGAAGATATACCCACTACCGACGAAGCACATAGAAGAAATCTGAATGACATCTTCGACAAATGACTAACTAGGGTGGATGGTCTCACCACCGAAGCCAATCCCTGAAAATTTCCCTTAGGGTTTTTGTCCCAAGAGTCCAAAGCCACAATGAGCTCTCTCAATGAGAAATTAGAAAATGTTCATGCTAGAATGAGAGAGGGTGCCCTCCTTTTTCCCTTTTATTGTTCGTTGACTCTTTTGCAACCCTTTTACCCTTTCAATCAATTTAAATGACATTTCATATTCTTCCTAAGTCACTTTAGGCGCTTTTTCCCTTTTTCCCCTCTTTTAATTATCTAATGTCGTTTGTTAGGCATTTCCCCCCCTTAGGACATTAAATAATTAATTAATTCCCTTCTTAAGGATTATAGCCTACATGAATCACTTAGGTTACTGTGTCCAAGTCCCATGATAACTCGGAAGGGGACATGACAGTTGTTGAATCCATTTGTATGATCTCCATTTCAATGGATTTGATGGTGAATTTTGGCGAAGATTGGATAGTCATATTTTGGTGAGAGCAAATAAAAAAAAGGCCAAATCATTGGCCTCTTATCCTACTCCTTTTTAATAAATGCCTAAAAATCATTGTTGGATGTGGTTTGTTGTTTAGTAAGGGTGATCCTTATTAATGGGTGTATAAAAGAATTCAATATCCCCCATTTACTTCCTTTACTATACAAGTGAAGATTCAATTGTCCTACTGAGTGTTTGGATGGCACTATGAATGATAGTTCATTGCCACTTGAAAATTTAAATGTTGCATCTTGGTCTTGGATAAAAATGGTACATGTTGTCTACAATGAACTCATATATCCATTGGTGGGTCGCTTCAATGCTACATGAGGTAATTCTTTGATTTCTTTTATATGTCCTCTGTACTTCCTTGCCACAAGTTTGTGGTACCGAAAGTGAGGATCTTGGCACTTGCGGTTGTTGTCTATGTGATGCTCATTCTCATAATTGTAAATCTGTTTCTCTTGGTGAATAAAAATTCGAGACTTGTATTCACTGCTGGAAAATTTTACAAGTAAAAAAGATGCACTATTTGAATTTTAACTTTGTTTGATGACCTCAAAAATACATGAAATCCTAACAATCAAATTCCAAACTTACCAATAGAGTTAGTGATAATTGTCATAGTCCATAGAGTTCTTTCATGAGAATCATTGGGGTCCCCAAAAAACATATAAAACGTTATGAGAGGAAGATTGTATTGGAAAATATCTTCCATATTATTTAGAATATGGTTCACTGAAGAGGTGACTAACAAAGCACTTAATTCCATAGCTTTGGAAATATATACAAAATATTGTATTTATTATGTTGAGAAATCAATTGAATCCATAAATTATGAGAGAGAGGGAAGTTGGAAGATTACCCAATTTTTTTTTCTCCTCCTTGGTATGCCTTGTTTAAGGCATATGATGAACAAGCTTGATAATCATTTAGAGGTTGTCATAAGTTAGAATCCTTCCAACATTGAGGGGCATATCCTCCTATGATTGGTAAATTATTTTATATATTCTGAAGGATAACTCATCACAACAGATCATACACTATTACTTCCAATACAATGAGTCCAATATTGGTCCATGAACGATGGATTTATAGACCACTTACTTCACCAACATAGGTCCTTTGCATAATTTAAGTTCTTATCTCTATCTCAACTCTATTCTCAAGCTTGTACATAATGCCTTTTCTTTTGAAGGCTACTAGGCCTTTTTTTTCTCTATCTTGTACTAAGACCTCTATTATTTTCTTGGCTGCAAGGCCTTCTCTCAATGTAGCCTGCCCACAACAACCATCTAGCAATGGAAATAATAATCAGGTCAATAACAAACAATGCTTTGCAAACACTTTGAATTTGGTGACCAGATACAAATGCTAATATCTCGTGTGCCAATGCACGATCTCTTCAGCATGAATGGCTATAGCCAACCTCTTCAACTTCCAAAATGGAGAAAAAAAAACAAGGCAGCGAGAGGTTTAATTATGTGCCCGGTCTATTCTATGGAAGGCAAGCACCATAGCTCTTTACACCAAGAGGTTTACCCATCGAAGATTAACTCAATTAGTATAACCATGTGCATGAATTCTCTTGCACCCTATCTCGAATCACTGGTTGTAGCCATTTCTTGTACACTAGTTGAAATTGAAATGAGAGCTAAGCCAAACGAGGCACTTTCATATAGTTGGCTAGAGAATTGGACTTTATTGGAGGGGATAATCTTGATGTAATAAATTATAATACATCATCCAAACCATTGGTTGAACTAACAATTTGTGTGGCAAACCCATATGCTTGCTCTCAATTCAATTCTTTAGGTGCTTCAAGAATAAGACTTGTGGTATATTAACAAAGAATAACTCTTTGACTTAACCAACATAGAGTAGCTCTTATATTCACCAACAAATAAGAAGAAAATGAAATTTTTTTTCTTTATAACCAACACATGGATTAAACACTCAACACTCACATCTCTTTGCAATTAGCATAAGCATTAAACACTCAGCTCTCATAAGAAAACAATGTATGTGGTTCTCTCTCAGTTTTTTACATAAGAGATGACTGTCCAACGATTGAGAAAAATCGCCTAACCTAACTTGATCATTCAACAACTTAATTAACAACTCTGTAATAAATTTAACAATTCAACAACTAGGTTCTTGGCATGTACAGGTTGTGCGCAGCCCGTACAGCCCATGGGTGAGAGAGAGAGCACCCATGTCAGTGAAAATGGTCTAGGTGAGGGAGAAACTTGCCCAACAATTAAAAAAATGCTTGACAACTAATGGAAGCACCCAACTAAATGGGAAATGACCTGGGAAATTGGGAAAACATCCCAACAATTGGAGCTCGATCCAAGCCAGTGGAAAATGTACCAGGAAATTAGAAATTGACCCAGGCAAGTGGGAAAACATCTCAATAATTATAACACGACCCAATCAAATGGGAAAAAATCCCAACAAGTTAAATCCGACTCAAGGAATGAGGGGGCGACCCTAGAAGAGAGAGAAACCCCCCAACAACTCTTAAAATACCAATTTAGCAACTCCATATTATTTACAACCACCCTGTAATGGGAGACATTGATTTTCCATATTTGAAATCACTCAATGGTGGAGGATAGAGAATTGTTGGATAATAATTAGCCATTAAAACACTGCAAAATGAAGAAAAACCTTCACACTACATAAATAACTTGGCTCTCAACTCATTAACTACTAAACCACTGTTAAAAATCTACAAACCAATACTTAACATGCAACCAATAGGTTCTATAAATCAAAAAACAAAAAAACACAACAACATACTCAACCACAGAGGAAAATTAATCACAATGAACTCAAAATTTGCCCTGGAAACCCAAATGGGAAAACCAACTTTGAATGGGACTCAATTTATTCATTTTGGATATCTTTGGTTACAATGCAGTTAATGCTCTTTGTGCATATTCTTCTCCTTGGCCAAAAGACCCATAGAGAATGAGATTGAAGGAGGAAATAGGGAGAGCCGGGGGGTAGGGGGAAGGCCAACAACCATGCCCCTTCACTTCACATACCTCAACCTTCTCTCCTATTCATTTTTTTTTAATTACATTTAATTCACTATTTTCCCCTCACATTCTCATTTTTTTCTTATTCAACTTTTACATTTACATTGCTTACATAGTTTATTGACCTTCGTGAATTGCCAATTTAATTTGACATCTACTAAGTCTTACCCCCATTCGTCGGTTCATATCCATTTCAGATCAATTCTCTACTATATAAACAATTTACTTATATTTAATGATTTAACAAACAAATTAAACACACAATCCATAAAACTATAACATTTAACACATTGCATAAATAATGAACAATGGGTTTTACCCTCTATAAACCCATACCATAAAAACTCCAACAAAATGAGAACCACGTCTTTCTTCTTTAGATAAAAGAGTTGCAATGCAAAATACAAAGAGATCCAAACTCACTAAGAAGCTATTGGACATTGTGGTTTGTGACGATGACCTATAGGTTGCCTTTCCTCCTATGCTCTATTATCTCTCACTCCTCTCTATTTATTATCTCTCGCTCCTCTTGCTATGATAATGCTATGAACATAATCATGGCTAAAGAATCAAACCTCTTTTCCTATTCTCAACGTTGAATATAACGAAAGGGATTAGGGTTGGATTTAGAGTTTGTGAATCTTCGTTGGAACCTTCTAGAAAACACACATATTACTAGGGGTTGTGGCTTCCACATGGGGTTGAGGTGGATATAAGTAATAACCTTGTATGGGGTGCAACTTCCACATATGATGTTTTAGGTGCTTTCTTTTGTTGGAAAGCTCTTTTTGAATTGGACAACAAAGAAAGAGATAATGCCAATTTCGTCAAGGTTTTACCTAAAAACACGTTGTTTAAGGCCCACAACTTTCACTTTTAATTTTGACCCCATCGAATATAATTTATGGTCTACTCATTAATGGATTCAAAAGGGTCATAACTCAGAGCTTCATGATCCATTGAAGATTTTTTTTTGTGTGTGGGTAATATTTTTTTCTTTATATTAAAAACATATCATACAAAGATTCATGGCTAGAGGGAATGACCTTGTCTGTTCACATCAAAATTGACTATCTACATAGCTTTTCGACTTACCCTGAGGGAAACCAGGCCGACACATAAAACTGAGAACAAAAAGACATAAGTGTCCAGATTACTACCAAGAGTTTGAGTATTTAGCCTATAACAAGTATAAACTATGATAAAACTAATTGTAAACAAGTAACGAATAATAAAACTCGTTAACTTCGTCATGCTGATGGAGATGGAGGGTGGGTCTTCATGAAACCTTCATCGAATATTCACAGAGGAGGCGCCCGAGAGGTGGAGGATGAATTGTTTAAGACCACCTAAATATTATTGTCGTGCTTATTAACAAGCCATGAGACTAGGGTGAGAAAAAGCCCGTTCTACTTCTCCAATGTGTCCATCCTCAACCTTAGTGATCTGAATTCTGGTTCCTTGGCCAACATTTCTTGAGCAACAAATACCCTTGTGTGCCGGTATATCTCAACGATGCAAAATAATTTGGTGTCCCTGCAATGTTGGAGCCCAATTTCGTGACAAAAGAAGCCATTTGCTTATCTACTTCCTGGTCTTCACAATATGCCTCGATAACCTCTACATCCTCTTCAATGGACTGCAGAAAATCTTGTGAGGACAAGTCGATGGAGGCGGCGAAAGCAGCAGTAACCACTTACGCTTCCGAAGTATCCTTGGTAGAAAGAGAGGGGCCCTTGCCTCTATTGGTATTGTGCGGAACCATGGCGGGAGCACAAGCAAGACCCGTAGACCTACCACCAAGCAACCAACAAAAGAAATGCAAAGCCGAACCTAGAGGCAGACAAAAATTGTGAAAACACTCCCATGCACGCCAGAGGATAAACAAGTTTCCCGTATTCAACTTTGAAATCATGCAGTGATGTGAGTAATTCATTACCTGGGGTGGCAATTGAATCCCCTCTTGTACTTGCACCTTCCAACTAACGATCATTCGTCGTTGAGACCGCCTCATCGCACAAGAGAATGGGCTCTACAAAGCATCTTCTACAAGGGCATGAAATTGACTTAACGAGCCGAGAGGTAGGTGCGTGTGGGCACATGTTCAATCCATTTGACCCATGCGTCACCTCCTCGATTGTATTATCAGTCACCCCATCCCGGGACATTCTCCATTGGCAATTACAAAAGAGAAAAACATGAATAATCGTCCATATTGGATCAAAACTCCTCATTTTTGGGAAGTTGTTGGTCCCCAAAAGCTTCAATTACGAAGGATATGAGGAAAAATTTCCTCAGCTATCATCATGGGTTACCACTTTGCTTTATCGAGTAATTTTTCTTTAATCTCGGTATGCCAAAATTCTAGTCGACCGTCTTCTTCTACAAAATGCTAATTTTTTTAACTTCACTTGTGTATACAACACCAGGTCTTCCAAGGTCTTCTATGGAAGGCAACACTTGCCCATGTTTTTCATCATGTTTTTCATCATCCAACATAGATGGCTCATGCAGTTTTAAATATCTACATTTACCAATTAATAAATGCATCTATATGGAGGTACATTGAGTATGTAGGCATTGTTGTCTGTGTATTCTAGTGCTTCAAAATGTCCATAACATATAAACTTGATCTTTTTCCCTGGTCCCTACAACCTTTTCTTACCTAGGTGTAACCAACGTCTATCTCCTACCTTGAAGGTCTTTCAACCCTATTATGATCAAGATTGGACTTGTACTTCTCTTGGGATTTCTTTAACTTCTCCTAAACCTACAAGTGTAACCTCTTGATCTTGACAATGAACTTTTTTTCCTTCATTCCATCACTTGAGGTTGTTGTCTCTTCTACGTCAAGTTATCTACATGCAATAAAGCCTATCTCCTACCTTGAAGGTCTTTCAACCCTATTATGATCAAGATTGGACTTGTAGTTCTCTTGGGATTTCTTTAACTTCTCCTAAACCTACAAGTGTAACCTCTTGATCTTGACAATGAACTTTTTTTCCTTCATTCCATCACTTGAGGTTGTTGTCTCTTCTACGTCAAGTTATCTACATGCAATAACTAATAAAAAAAGTGACAAATATCTAAAATAAGTTTAAAAAGAGACTTACTAGTGAAAATTACTAGGAAACAAAATTTTAGGAGAGGTTTTTAGTTTTAATGTATGGACCAAAACTTTTAAAAGTACATATGCTAAAACCTTGCAATTGGTTGTATAGGTTTTTGCAAATGTTTTAGCATAGTTTTTTGGTGTCTGAGTAGATTTTTTTTTTCCTATGTGCTAATAAAATATGGAGCACATATAAATATGCAACACCATTGCTAATATTAATATAAGTATCACAAACATGTAGTGTCACATAAAATATGAAGCACATATAAATATGCAACACCATTGCTAATATAAATATAAGTATTACAAACATGTAGTGTGGATGACAAATCAAGAGAATGAGCTAGAATATAAAAAAGTCAATAAGTGACTCCAAAAAGGTAAAATGTTATTGCAATTAAAGTTATGTTATATAAGTTAAGGTATTTGCAACATGCAAAGACGAGTTTCAATTAGGAAAGGGAAAGACAAGTGAAATTGAATATAGTATTTGCATCATGATTAGCACCATATCGATAGATAATACATAAGTAAGGAATGAAATGAATTGAGATTTTTGAAATTTTGTTATTTTGGTCCAGGTGTAGTGGTGTTTGAGTGGAAATGAGAGGTTATGAGCATTTAAAATAGTTTATAGTGTTAATATATATATGTGTGTGTGTGTGTGTGTGGAAAAATCATCATTTATATATTTACGTAGAAAATCAATTATATTCATAATGTGCTAAAGCATTTACAAAACAAAAAGTAAAAAGCATCTCAAATCTCTTATCTTCCTCGATTTTTTAGTGTTCCTCAAAAAACCAATATTTTCATATCCTCTAATGACAAAAAAATAACTAATATCTCCCACCAAAGGAAAGAACCAAACCAATTCGTAAAGTATCAATTTACAATGCTTGAAAGCCATGCATATTCTCTAAAAATCTAAACAAAAAAAACATATATCTTATATTTTGACCATGATTAAAAAACAGAGCTCCACATGAAGACTTTTGATATTCTTTAGGAGTAACAATCTTAAGAAAAAAGAGGAGATCCCTTCTCTGATGTCTTCAAATATCACACTTTCCTCACCCACCTGATCGCCTTCTTTGAATAGCCTATCAACTTCTGTGTTCTATTCTATATGCACACGATTGAAGGAAATTTGATCAAAGTTGTCTGCTATAGCTTTTACTTGATCTCCTAAATATGTATATTCAACAATTGACTAGTTCCAGTCATCCATTTAATCACTAAGACAATCTTTGTACATATGAATAACCCTTACACTTTTCTCCATAGTAACTTTTAGCAACAACCTCAATGCCATTAATTCTACAAAGTTGTTCAAGCCCACCTCAGTGTTGCCTTTGTCTTTATTGAGTGAGAATCTGAAAGGTATAAGACACATCCTACCTTGCTATTGACTCAAGGACCTTGACTTGAGGCATTGAGAAAACCCCATACATGTTACTTATTAAGTCTAAACTTTGAAAACAACCTTTTAGGATTTTGAGTCACTGGCATGTTATAGGCATATACGAAATTAGCTCTTCCTTGGAATTCCATCTAGAAAGATGGAATACCTTTCTCCTCAAAAAGAAATTGATTTTAAGCTATCCAAACTCCTTAGCTAGTTATATATGACACTATGCTCCATTCTTTATGCTCCTTCTTACCCCACCAACATCTTATACATTGATCCACAATCTCCCACCCACCCATTCTTAAAACAAGTGAATTGATCCACTTATGCCCATAAATACTTGACATAAGAGCATTTTATGAGAAAATGAACTACAATTTCCTCATATTCCCTATAGAAGATGCATATTCTAGGCCCTTGTTTTGCTCATTTATGTAGGTTATCCAAGTTAGCACTTTAATCATCCTAGCCAAACACAACGATATTTTAGTTTTTTTTGGAACCTTTACCTTCCATAATATTCTCCACCGCTGAGTTATGTTTCAAGGCTCCGATGAAAAAATTGCTCGATAACCCAATCTAAATAAATAATATCCCAATGTTCGGTTGTTTGACCACACAATGGAATCTTCCTCATTGATTCTAATATGGCTTATGTGTAAATTCTTTATGTAAGCATTCCACATGACTGCTTCTTCTTTTATGGAATATAATGTATCTTCCTTCTTCCACACATGTTGCCATTTATTGGTATTCATCTAATGAACTAACTAGCCATGGGTGTAAATTCCTATGTTGTGCCCCATTTCTATTAGCATTTCAGGTGGCTTGAAGACATTTTTGCAACCAACCCATGGATCCACACCCACATCGCTTGCTCCCCATTCTCTATCTCCCATGCTAGACATCTACCAATTAAGGGAAAGGACTGGACTAATGCCTTCCAATAGTTAGACACATTGCTTATAGTATTTGTCGGTGTAGGCCTAATTTGGGGAGAAAAGCCAATTTTGGAGTGTGCGCCATATATGGAGGAAAAGTAGCATGTCAAAGATGGAGAAAAAGTAGCATGCCAAAGGCAGAGGAAAAATAGCACGACGAACATGCAGACAAACCTAGCCATGTTAGGGTTAGGGTTTTTGATATGAATGTAATGGCTATGAGCCAATAGAGTAGTATAAATAAAGGCCTGGGAGGTCTAGTAGAGGTTGGTCAATAAGCTAGCGAGATTTTTAATAAGCTAGAGAGTGGATTTTTGAGGATTAGGTCGCGGTCTATGGAGCCTGGTGTGGTCTAGTCCGCGTCACAGATTGAACGTATCATAGTTTTTGGTTGTAATCATGGAGAATGCAATGCATGCAACATTGGTTTTGAAGAATGATGAATAAAAGAACATAAGAGACAAATCTTTGTGGACGTAGCCCCAGGGGGGGGGGGTGAACCATGAAAACCTTGCTACGTTAATGTGTGTGAATGGTTATTTCAATGTTTATGCTATTTATCAGTTAAATAATGGATGTTTATCTTAGATTATTACAACATGCATGCATAGTTTCCTTGATGAATGAAGTCAATAATAAATTTATGCGCGCAATAGATTTTTGGTTAGACAATAGTATTGCAAGGTTTATCACTGAATTTGCAGTTGATACTGCGAAGTCGTACATTGTTGCAGAGAAGTATTTTCTGAAGGGACGCAAAGGTAGGTACATAATATCACTATATACTTCCATCAATATTTATTATATGACAAAGGCGTGATGACCATGGAATTACACAGATAAACTTTGCTACACGCATGGGGAAAGGGAGGAAGCAATGACATGAGTATGAGATATGGAAAGGGATCTGGATAAGGGGAAGCAGAAGGAGGTAATGACCAGATTGTGATGGAGGAGGAACAAATAAAGAAAATCATGAAAAAATATGGAATGACACGCATCGATAGACCTTACCGGTATAATATGAATAACAAAAAGAGGGCCATAGCTGATAGAGAGGGTTTGGCGAGCGATGAGGAAGAGGTAGAGGATCTACGGGCTGTGGAGCATATTGAGGAAATCTTGCACGCAAAATATGAAAGGAAAACAATAGGTCTAGGGTTAGGAACAGAAGGTGGAACTCCAGTCCAGATCACAGTAAGTGTGGAACCTACAACCCCATGTGCGACTAATACACATGAAGGAACACAAGCTTTTAGACAACCAATTTTTATTAGAAGAGATGCATCAGGTCAAGGGTCCAATAGAGGAAAATCATCTAGGGGTACAAGTTCAAGAAGTAGTAATCAAATATATACATTGCATGGAAGTGATAGTTCAACATGTTTCAAAATGATGGGAGTAGATCCCAGTATTAGATTACCATAGTTTTGTGGCGAGACGTCAAAGGACCCTAAGAAGCATTTATTCATCTGTGAAAAGATATGGGAGGCAAAGCAGGTCACATACAAGGATCCAAAAGTGGCACAATTGGCTATAACATTCAGAGACCACGCCCTAGATGGGTACATGAGACTTGATGTAAACAGTCAACAAGGATTACCAAAGACTGTCACGGAGGTAAAAAATATGTTGGTAAATGAATTTCAGAAGCCAAGTTCACAAGACCAATATATGAACGAAATGATTGAGATCAAGAAGAAACCAGGTGAGTTTGTTTGGGAGTTTGACCAAAAGTTTAAACGTCTAAAAGGTAAGTTGAAGTACTCTATTACTGACATGCAACATAGGCAGTTATTTGTGAACTCACTATTACCACACTTGAAGTATCCTTTGAGACAAAAAAAGTTTCAAACTCAGGCAGAGGATTTGCAAGGAACCCTGCAACTGGAAGAAAACCAATATCAACAGACAGATCCAACAATAGAAGAGCTGAAAGAGGATCTGAAGAACCTGACATTTCAGTTGAACCAAAATAAAGGGAAGGAGAATAGAGAAGTTGTCTGGTGCACGTTATGCAGAAAAAAAGGACACCATAAGAATGAATGTCCAACCTTTGTGTAGTACTTGGAATTAGGGGGGCCAAACCCCTTGCCTATAAGAGGACCGTGGTGTGAAATTTGTAAGACACGCGGGCATGATCCATATCATTGTCCCATGATGCAAAAGTATAAGACAATGCCAAAAAGTTCTTACTGCAATTTTTGTAAATCAGTAGGTCACGATGACAAGGATTGTAGAACGATGGAATTGATGAGACAGAGAAGTTCAAACACCTATAGGGTGCAAGCAGAGACGATGACATGGAAATCTGCACCACAGTTCAATAATGTGCAACCACAATTCAATCCTGTGCAACCACAATACAACAATACACAACCGCAATATAATAATGCACAGTTTAATTAGATACCCCAGTATAATGCACCGCATGGAGATAGAGGTGGATTTAGAGGTGGAGGACGACGCAAAGGAGGATTTGGGTGAGGCAGAGGACCAATAGTCTGCCATAATTGTCAACAACCAGGACAATATGCAAGAGACTGTCCACTTCCACCTGTGACATGTATGTATTGTCACACAATAGACCATGAAACAAAAGACTATCCGACATTATTGGGAAAAATACAGGAAAAAAGAAACGAGAACAATCATAAAGTATAATGGATTTCTGTAGAAGCCAAGGATGATGGGAAGAACATAAACATACTTACTCGAGGAAGAGACAAGATGGGAGATGATGCAGCAAAACAAGATCCAGATCAACACCAGTGGGTGAAGAATACTAAGCCACAGAAGCCTTTTGATGCACAAAAAGAAAAAGAGACATTTTAGGAGGTCAGACAGGAGATTCTAAAGGAGAACATTGAGTCTACATCAACCGCGCAAAAAAATCATGATCTGCCAATGTACGGGATGCCACCTTCAATGGATCACACCAGTAAAGGACAACCTTCAGAGCAAGCAAGTAACCTAAAGAATTTTCTGCAATCCTGTGTAAATCTATTTAATGCTCCATCATCCATTAAGGTCCTACAAAACGTGCTAGAGAGATGCAACACATAAGTAGAAGAGAAGTTAGAATAGAAGACAATTAATCATCTCCATTTGAGAAGAAGAACAAGTAGGGAATTCATGTTAAATGACAACATTGGGGATTTCAATATGGGGGATGTCATACTTGATTTAGGCTTTGAAGTGAATGTCTTACCTAAGAAGACATGGCGGTCTATGGGGAAACCCACATTAAGATATTCTCCTATCCAATTGAAATTGGAAAATCAACATAGAGTATTACTGATTGGAATACTAAAAGGTGTGACAATAGAGTTTGATGGAGTGTGCATTGTAGTATATTTCAAAGTGATAGAAATAGTAGAGGGCACAACACACTATGAATTTGATAACCAGGCTATGAACAACCCGAAGACATGGAAAATGACCTTTGAATCAGGTGAGTACAAAGTAATTGCACCATTGGACCCTTCAGAAGGAGAAAGGTTTGTAGAGGCAACATGTTTTAACTTGGAAGAAATAAATCATCTATATAGGACTACCGCACGAGAAGAATATTATGTCAACGCAACTGCAGATGGGGTACTCAGTTGGAGAAGCATTACGTCATGTGCCTCAGACTCAGATACAGGCCTGGAAAACTAGCAGCAGAGGCTACATGAAGTCTCCAAAAGGAGGTGCACAAGAATAAAGTGCACAGTAAGGTGGGTTGGTACAAAGGTAAGGGAACCTCCCACTTTTCATGGTTTGAACGACCTAGAATAATTTTTGACAAACTATGAAGAAGAAGTCTTGGAAAATAAGAGGTATTTATCCCTGGATATTGCACTAAAGGAAACACCTACACGATGGTGGGGAGCGCACAAGGAAACAATTCAAGACTGGTATCAATGTAAAAGGCTAATGCACATTAGATTTGGCACAAAACAGGGGAACAATACATTGCAAAAATATCATGGGCGAGGAAGACGAACTAAGAACATAAAGAAATGTATAACACAGTGGAGGATAACATCACCAAAATAGTGGCCTCATTACTTTATTCATACATTGGAGGGGATAACAGGGAACTGGTACATAGAAAATGAACTGCGCAGAGGCACTACAGAATGGATAGTGTTACAAAAGAATTTTCTGATAACTTTCTCATTTGAGCATGAGAACCCTATGATCGATTCATCCCTGACACTGATATAGGGAATGATATTTTTTTAGGAACCCGAGGTGGAAATTATAATAGAATATCAACAACAGAATAGACATAAAGTCAAAGACTTACTCTCTTGTTATCATGTCGCAGAGGAAACACCAGAATAAGAAGATTTGCGCAACATCCAGATAACCAATATTGAAGGAGAAAGAGAGGTGGAAGGTCCATCATTGGAATCAGAGACATTTTTTTCACCCATTTAAGGTCAATAAAGTCAACATTGGGACAGAAGAAAACTTTAAAATGACAAGTATTGGGGACTACTGGGATGGGCAGACACTAGAGAGGATAAAAAAATTACTTCATGAATACAATGACCTATTTCCAACAACCTTTACAGAGATGAAAGGAATAGCAAGTGGCCCGGGAGAGATGAAGATACCCCTAAAACCATATGCTAGAATATTCAGTCAGAGACCTTATAGGATGAATCCAATTTATAAGCAAAATGTGAAAGAAAAACTTGATAGAATGTTAGAAGATGGTATCAAAGATCCAGTGGAAGAATCTGAATGGATCAGTCCCATGGTGGTCTAGGAAAAGAAACAAGGGGAAATAAGAATTTGTGTAGATATAGGGAAATTGAATGATGCTTTCTTACATGATCCTTTCCCTACCCATTTTACAAATGAGGTGTTAGAGAATGTGGGAGGCTAGGAAACATATTCCTTCAGAGATGGATTCTGAGGTTATCATCAGATTAAAATATCTCAAGAGGATAGGCATAATACTACATTTTCTACAGAATGGGGATCCTATCAGTATACAGTTATGCCCTTTGGACTGAAGAATGCATCAACTATCTTTTCAAGGGTGGGAATAGTTGCTTTTGAGGATTCCATACATAAGTTCTTAGAAGTATATTTGGATGATTATATTGTTTTTAGTCTATTGAAAGATCATGTAGAAGTATTAAGACTAATGTTGGATAGGTGTAGGCAATGTCAGATCTCATTAAACATCAAGAAATATATTTTCAGCGCAACTTTTGGGATATTGTTAGGACATGTGGTATGTAGACATGGTTTACTAGTTGACCCTGCTAAGACTATTGTAATTGTGAACTTGTCACCACCAAAGTCAGTGCGCCAGTTAAGAGACACACTTGGACATACATGGTATTGCATGAAGTTTATTGAGCGGTATGCACAGATTACCATGCCAATGGAAAAATTGTTGAAGGACACCAAATTTCAGTGGAATGAGGATTGTCAACAGGGATTGGATACTTTGAAGGAGAATATGGTGACAAAACCTAATTTAGTGTTTCCATATTGGGAAAAAACATTTCATATGCATGTAGATGCATCAACAATAACAATTGGAGCAATTTTGGCGCAACCATGAGCAAGTGAACTAGATCATCCTGTAGCCTTTACAAGCAGGAATTTATCAGACTCAAAAAGAATTACAACACAACATAAAGAGAAGGTATAGCCATGGTGTATGCATTGCGTAAATTCAGACACTACTTATTGGGAAAGCATTTTAAAATGTTCACAGATCATTCTGCCCTCAGATATTTAGTCAACAAGCTAGTGTTGGAGGGGAGGATCTGTAGATGGATATTACTATTTCAAGAGTTTGATTTTGAAGTAATAGTTAAACTAGGGAAACTGAATGTAGGATCAGATCACTTATCAAGGATAACCAATGGAGAAGAACCTACTAACTTAGAAGAAAAATTCCCTGATGCACAGTTATTTTCAATACAGATAATCGATGAGTACTTTGTTGATATCATTGAATTATTGAGCACAAGAGTTGAGTCAAAGGAGTTTAGTACCGTGCAGAAGAAAACCTGGTAGTTAGAGCTGCAGACTATCAATTGATTGCATGTAATTTATACAAGCTGGGAGCATACAACATTTTGAGAAGGTGTGTGATGGAGCATGAACGACCCATTGTTCTAGAAGAAGCTCATGAAGGTATAGTTGGAGGACACTATGCAGGAAAGGCTACCATGCAAGTTTATGGTGGCCAAAAAATCATAAGGATGCAAAAAAATATTGTCAGAACTGTGATGTCTATCAAAGAGTTGGAAAACCCAACAGGAGGGATGAGATTCCCCTAAGGCCCCAAGTAACTTTTCAGGTATTTGACAAGTGGGAAATAGATTTTGTAGGACCTATTAATCCACCAACAAGAAGTTCAGGAGCAAGATACATCATTACTGTGACATAGTATTTAACCATATGGGAAAAAGCAACACCAATCAAGGATTGTAGCGCAAAGACAACAACACACTTCCTATTTAAGCAGGTTGTTACAAGATTTAGATGTCCTAGGATTTTGATGAGCGACTAAGGCACACATTTTATTAATGGTACCATCCATGCTATCACTGAGGAATTTGAAGTCTATCACCAAAAGAGTACACCATATCATCCTTAGGAAAATGGGACAATAGAAGCTTTCAACAAGATTTTGAAGAATGCCTTGACAAAGATTTGTAATGTTAATAGAGATGATTGGGATTTAAAAATACAAGCAATATTATGGGCATACAAGACTACATGCAAGAAGTTGACAGGACATACACCATTCAAATTGGTGTGTGGAAAAGAAATAATGGTGCCATCACAATTTTTGGTACCCAGTCTAAGCGTTGCAACAATCACAAATATGACATAAAGAGGCGAAGTGCAAGAAAGGTTAAGTCAACTTAAGGAACTTCAAGAAGACAAAATTATGGAAGGATTCCACCAAGAGGTGCATAAAGTAAGGGACAAAGCCTGGCATGACATACACATAGAGAAGAAGAGATTTAAGGAGGGGGATCTAGTTCTCCTATATGAAAACAAATATTTGCAACATCCATGTAAGTTCAGAATGCATTGGCTAGGGCCATATGAAGTAAAGTATGTCACAGATGGAGGATCTGTGTAGCTAAAGGACTTGACAGGAAAATAAATGCAGGGTCTGGTGAATGGTAGTCAATTGAAACTGTATAGGGATAGTTGACCTACTAACTCTCAATAGTTGCAACAAAATGAGGAAACCTTGTGTATAATGTACTATAGTAGAAGTTAGGAAAGAAAAAGTACAAAAGACATAAAATGTAGTAAAAGAAGAAAAATAAAAAAAAGTAGGAAGTTGGTTGAATGGCATAAAACTGGAAAAAGTAGTGCACATTAGAAAGAGAAACTAGTACGACAAGAAGTAAATTTACTAGGCACAAGATAACAGTGACAGAACAAAAACATAGTGCATTGAGGAAGAATCACAACAGAAATTTGCAGTGCACCGAAAAAAGAGACAATGGTAGGAAAAGAAAAACCGGTCATTGGAAAAATAAGGCGCAAACCGAGCATTTATGAAATTTAAGGAAGCGTGCGAAAGGAAGCGTCCACGAGAAGATTTATGGTATTTATGAGAGTCCTTATATAACTAAAAAGAATGCCACACAACTCTCATTTTGAATTTGAGTATACATAGAGCTAAGGAGCACAACGACGAGCGACGAAAATGTTATTCGAAAGACATTAACAGGCAAATTTAAACAATAGTGGGAATATTTACATAGGATGGAACCACCAAAAGTCGGCGCATCAAGCCAAGTGGCAAGAAAAACCCAAAGCAACACCAGGTCGCCGCAGGAACCTGCATGGGAAGAACAGGTTCATCGACAACCGAAGGGAGTGGTTGATGTCGATGCCATTCCTTCACCACAGGACGAACCAATGAGCACCACAATGGAGGATGAGGAGGAGCAAGCTTCTACGACAACAAGGATGGAGATTGATCCACAAAACAATGCAAGGGAACAAAACCATTTTGTGTTAGAGACCCCGAGCCAACAACCTAGGGTTGAAGTAGCCCACCAAACGAATGATGCCGATAGTGAGAGAAAAATATCTCAGGGGTCATGGTCACAACCAATGGTAGGGTCCATGCAACAAGAAGAGGTACAAATTGTGGATATAACAAGACAACTGGACTCTAGCATGGAATAAGGGGAAGATGAGTCTGGGCCATCCAATGCACCAACAAAGTGGAAAGGGAAACAACCCATTCAAATATCATCGCACAAGAAGCTTGAGGTATCTATAGTATTATCGCGCATTCCAGAGGGGGTGAATGCCACTGCAGGATTGTTGGGTTGCGTCAACAAACTGATATATATAGACCATGATGTGTTACATGGAAAGCCTAGGCACAAGGCCACTAGGAGATCCGGTGTTGCAACCAAAGCAATGGAAAGAAGGACTGTTCAACACAAGGATAATCAATTTGGTCGAGATTTCCCACTTTGATAGGGGGAAGATGTCAACAATTGTGTCAAGCAATTACTTGCAGTTCTCCATGGGGGATTTTTGTGGATGGATAGGTTGATGTCCGTCGATATGGAGTTAATTTCATTTATCACAAGACTTCCATCAGATGGTGAGAATCCCGCACAGTACATGGATGATAAAACAAAGGAGAAGGGACTCGCGGAGGAAATGAAAACAACCTACGAGACATAAAGAGGGTCATGAGGAATAATCATTAAGAGGATGATGACCTAACCACTAGGATGGAAAAAAATTTAATGGCATGCAAACTCCTTCGGAAATGTCGTAAGGAGGAGGTCCCTACAGGTGTTGTAGCAACAACAACGAAGTGCGCAAAAGGCACCATGTTAAGCTAGGCTCCTTACTTGCTGAATCAATTCCTAAACGGCTACAAAGATGTGCAAGACTTGGGGACCGAATTCCACTACTCGTGTTTGATAGTGCTAATAGAAATGATAGCATGGGGCGAACCTACCTATTCACACTTCTGTGACAGATTGGGAAAATGTCTTGCAATGCGGTATATGTATTTAGGGAGCACTTCAGACCCTAAACGGAGAAGTGGAAATGATAACACCTTCACAATGTACTTCAGTGAAATGAAGGAGAAGATATTTATTAGCTGAAGGATAACTCTAGAGGTGGTCATGCAATAGCAAGGGATAGCCAATTTCAAATCCATGAGACACAATATGTGGATCGAGGCGCACAGGGATCGAAAGAAACAATGGTTGCAACTTCGATATTGTGTCAATGCAGAAGAAGTAGATTGGGTGATCAAGGATTGGGAGGATGATTGGAAAGTCCCAGTTATAACCAAAGAGCTACCCAAGGACAAGGAAATCAAAATAGTCTCGTCGCAGACATCTGCAAGAGACATAAGAACGTCGTCATAAGGCACTAAAGCAATAGGAGGAAGCACAACAACAAAGAAACTACCTCCGAAGAAGAAGCCAGGTCCTAAGCCAATGACACAAAAAAAAGGATAGCGCAGTGAATACGAATGAGCAGGAAGGAAAGAAAGATAATGTCCCTGTGCTGGAAGAACAAGAAGGGGGGGACACAAAAACACAAGAAACTCCAACAACGATAGTCCCAAATAATGCAGGGCCACTCAAAAGGTCAATCATACAAATAGGGTCCGCACAAGAAATCCAAGGCACATAAGGACATCCCGTAATACACAATTACCGAGGATAAGGCAGAGTTGGTAGCAGAGAGAGTTTAGGACCGCGCGACTGAGGAATATGAGGAGGCCGATAACCAAAGGGAAATAATCAAGAAGGAATTGATGGAGGTTAAACAGGTCCTGGAATGGCTACAAGAAGCATAGACATATGATAAAGGAAAGGGACCGATGTAGCGATCGACAGAGGAAGAGGACAGAGATGTGCACGACGATGAAGAAACAATACAAATCATAGTGCAGGAAAGTCCAAACTTCAACATTACACAGGACATGATGCAGATAGAGGAGGAAATAACGCAGAAGCCACTGAAAGACTTGGGAAAATTGGAGTTGGTTTTAACTGAAAAACCAACAAAATCACTGTACAGATTGCAAGTCAGCGTCACACAGGAGGTACAATCACGGTCCACGACTGATGCAACATAACTGGAAGTCACCAAGGATGTTGATGAAATACTACAACTGAAAATCAAGAAAGTCAATATGGAGAAGCGAGAAGAGAAGAAAAGTGTGGATAACTTAGAAAAGAAACTGCAGGAAGTCTTCAAAGAGATTCCATACAACGCGCAGGCAACAAAGAGCAGCACAAAAGAACATATACAGATCATCGCACAAACAATCGAGGGGTACATGTAGGAGATAGAGGAACTAAAGAAAAAAATTACACCGACAACCCCTCCCGAAGTCACAACCAAGAGAGAACAGTAGGTAACACTACAAACAAGTGTGATTATAAGGGAAGCCAAGGAAGTCGCAAAACTCTTTGACATGACTGCACAAATATGGACTAGTCTTGAGGAAGACGAGAAGGTCCAACATTTCGATCAACAAGAAGATAATTTTAATGTTGCAATGTAGGAGTTGAAGCAACGACAGAAGGAAATGAGCATCACCAAAAGGTTGAAAGGCATGCAGGAGATGAAGAACTTACATATGGAACCAAAGATTGTGCAGACAAATAAACAAGCAAGGCAGGCTCAATTGGAGCCACTCCAGGAGAAAGAAACACAAATAATTGCAGAATTAGAGGTAGAAAAGACAAGGATGGAACAAGCTCATACATAGAGTGTAGAGTTATTGAATGAACATATTACAACGCAGATGGTAGAGGCGCTAACAAAGAAAGCTACGTAGGAGAAAGAAAAAGGGGAGGAACTAGCAGGAAAGTTCCACATTTTGGAGAAGGTTATATAGGGAGCACACACCTCCTAAGTGGCTCAGGACGAGCCACATGTTAGTGCTGGGGGCCTCTTGGCACAAGCATATTTTGGGGAGAAAATCCAATTTTGGAGTGCACACCTTATATGGAGGAAAAACAACATGCCAAAGATAGAGGAAAAGCAGCGTACCAAAGGCCGAGTAAATGCAGCGCAACACACATGCATACAAACCCAACCCTGTTAGGGTTAGGGTTTTTGATATGAATGTAATGGCTATGAGACAATAGAGTAGTATATATAAAGGCCTAGGAGGTCTAGTATAGGTTGGTAAACAAGCTAACGAGATGGTTAATAAGCTAGAGAGTGGGTTTTTGAGGGTTAGATCGTAGGTTGTGGAGCCTGGTGTGGTCTAGTCCACCTCACAGGTTGAACTTGTCATAATTTTTGGTTGTAATCATGGAGAATGTAATGCACACAGTGTTAGTTTTGAAGAATGATGAATAAAAGAGAAAAATAGCCAAATCTTTGTGGACATAGCCCTAGGGGGGGTGAACCACGACAACCATGTTGCGTTAATGTGTGTGAATGGTTATTTCACTGTTTATGCTATTTATTAGTTAAATAATGGATGTTTAACTTAGATTATTACAACATGCATGAATAGTTTCCTTGATGAATGGATAATGGATCTAGATGAATGAGTAACCCATATGATGTATAAGAAAAATACACACTTCACATTCCCAATCCTTTCCATGACTACAAACATCTGAGTCTTGCAGTCCCACATAAGCTATCTCGGGTGAGACTGCGTTGTACACTATGTGCGCAGTGTTGCCTTCTGGTTTACGATGAGGGCTAATAGTTTGAGGGTTTTTTTAGAAACCTTTGATATTAGAACCTGAGTCATCCATAACGTCCAAAAATCTTCCTCTGATTCATTATCCAGTCAATATTATAATCGTGACTTATATGCTTTTGCACCATAATATCTTTCCACATGCCTTCCTCATATATGAGTCTCCACTGGCTTTTAGTTGCCAAGGATTTCCCAAAATAATATATATTTTCAACCCCCAACCACCTTCATCTTTTGGTTTGGCAATTACCTTCCACTTGACTAGTGGAATCCCCTCATGATTTTTTCCATACCAAAGAAATCAAAAAAACAATTTTCCTGATTCTCTGTTGATTCCCTTTTCGAATATAGGGTAATGTGTGTAAAAAAATTGGGATTGCTTAAAGAAATAACTTAACCGAAATTCATTTTCCACCCTTAGATAACCAACCATTACACCAATTTTGAATTCTTGCTCAATTTTTCCACCATCCATTCACGATCCTTTTTCTCGTACCCATTGGGTTTAAGAGGAAACCTCAAATATTTCAATCCCTCATTGAAACTAATATACATGAATCACCTTGTTAATCTCTAGACAAATCTCCATGTTAAGTATAAAACCCCTTATTAATCCCTAGATATTGAATTATTACCTTTCTAGTGTTATGTTTGTATGTAGGCTATAACCCTTCATTGCACCCTTTCATTATAAGTGTGCCCTTTGTCTCCTATATATATACCAAACATACCTAGTCTTAGGATCATCTCATATAATCTCATATTGCCTTCTAAATTGAATATATTATACAAGGAGGTTTCCCCCTCAAATCGAACTATATTCATTGACTTTTTTATCATTTTTAAGGCATTGGATCATAACATTTGGTCTCAAAAGCATCGATCCTAGGGTTTTGTTGCTTCAAGTGAGTCATCTTGACATTTTCACTATAATTTTTTTTTGGTGTGCTTCAGACAATGAAATTTGGTGGTTACTTAGAAGACATATCAAAGTACCTATGGTAAAAATTTTAGGTTTCGGGTCATTAAAATTTCGGAGATATATCCTATGGAAGATAAGGTTTTTGACTCATCCTGAATTCAATTTTAAACGAGTCATCTTGGGATTTTCGCTATAGCGTTTTTCTGAGATCTTTCAGATAGTGAAATTTTGTGGAGATTGAGGAAACATGTTAGAGTACAGGTGGTCAAAAGTTTAGGTTCTTATTTTCTATAATTTCAGAGATATAGTCCATGGAAGACAAGGTTTTTGACTAATCATGAAATCAAGTATCTTGGCATTTTCATTGTAATTTTTTTTCAATGAAGTTTCAGATTCTGAAAATTTTCAGAACCCTAAGTTGACACAATGAAGTACATGTGGAAAATTGTTTAGATTTTGAATCATTATATTTTATGATGTATTTCTTATGGAAGTTAGGGTTTTTGCACAAGTTATTTTCTGGTAATTTTAAGAGCCTTTTCCATGGTTAGCAAGCTCATTTAGAAAAAAATTAGAGACATGTTTTGACATCTTAAAATAACATAGGATATATCATTCAATGGGTAAAAGTATGGTTGGGGAAGAATACACACATGAAATACACATAGTTTCACGTGGTTGGAAACACATTGTTTCACCTGGTTGGAAACTCCTGTAACCCATGTTGATACCCCTTCGAGTAGTACCGCATTAAACGATACCTATAGATAGAATCTCACTTCCACGTACCTTTGGGTATATATGAATTCCCCTAGGTATACCTGAAACCAACCTTATATAAGATATCCAGTCGTCTTGTTGCTATAGTACATCGACAACGACACTTAGGGAGACCACTTTGTAACACCTAGGTAGTCGAGTAGTACAACTAACGACACAATTGAAACTCCTTAGTTAGTGCTCTGAGATATTGGGTCGAGTACTATTGTTGCACCTTGCACATATATCAGAGAGCTAACACTTGAGACTTCCTTGTCCTCAGGACCCGATAAATTTTTTCCATGGCTCCAAAGAAAGATCCAAAAATTAATTCACCATTTAAACCTCCAGAAAGCTCCTCCATGACTAGTGAAGAAAATGAGGAGATACAAAACCATCTATCCAAATTGAATAGTCAAATAAACGAATTGAATGATATGTCAATGAAAAAGGTTGATTTCATGAATACTCAAACAAAAATAAAAAGGAAGATGGATGAAAACAAGGAACAAATGAAAAGAATGATGGAATAGCTAGAATAGAAAATGGACGGTAGTTGGAACAAATGGAAAAGAAGATTTTAGAAGCCTTAAATGGGAAGTTCCCTAAAATTGATAAGGTGTTTGAAGGGACTCATGAAAATAAGGGTAGTATTTAGGTTGAACAATATTCAAATACTAAGAATTTTCCAGGGGAATTTAACTCCAATAATGGAGTTACTTATGGGTGGTCTCCAAAAGGAGTGAACCTTCCCAAGGCTGAATTAAGGAAGTTTGACGAAATAGAGGTCCTTACCTGGGTGAACCAAATAGAATAATATTTTGAACTGCATAATTTTATGGATGATAAGCAAAGGATTCACATAACAACTGTGAACATTGAAATAAAACCATATCAATGGTATCAGTGGGTAGTTAAAAGGAAGCCCCCTTCTTTTCATTATACTTGGGATTTATTTACAAGATACTTAGAAGCATAATATGGGAAAGTTTGGGAACATGACTACTTCAGTCAATTGACAAGAATCAAGCACTTAGGTGATATTGAAGATTATAATTCAAAATTTTAGGTATTGGCCACAAGGGTGGATGAAATAAGTGATGAACATATTTTGGAAGCTTACATGGGTGGACTAAACGAAGACATTAAACATGATATTTTCCTAAAACATCATGTAATTATTATTGAAGCTACGCAATTTTCTTATCATATTTAAGCCAAGAATAAGGCTACACACAAGTCTATCACTGGAGCATACACATGAAGCATAGATTATTTTGGGGTTCATAAGACAATCGTACCTTAATTGACAAGGTTGAAACCTCAACAAATGGATGCAAGAAGAGAAAATGAAATAGGTTTCAATTGTGACAACAAGTACAGTGAGGGGCATAATTGCGGTGAAAATAAATTATTATACATAAAATGTGAAGAGGAAGAAGATCAAGAATTGGAACCATCACACGATCTAGATCTAGAAGAGACTACTCCAACGATATCTTGTCATGCATTAGCACATCAATACCCCACAAACCCTTAAGATACAAGGATACATCAAAAAGAAAAAAGGTAACAATGTTGATTGATTCCAGCAGTACCCATAACTTCATCAATTACAAATTAGCAAAATATCTCAATTGCCTTTTATTTCCAGCACCAGAGTTTCAAGTAATGATTGTAGATGGACATACCATATATTGTTCTTGGAAGTGCTATAATATTAATCTCAATATATGGGAGTATTTTTTGGATAGTCCCATGATTTCCATCCAAATAGGTGGTGTTGATGCTGTATCAAGGATCCAATCATTAGGAACAATGGCCCTTAATTTTCAAGATCTTTTCATGAGATTTTCCTCAGAAGGAAAGGAAATTTATCTTAGAGGTATCTAAGGGAAACCCTCTAAGGTGATAATCTCTAATAACATGAAAAAATTACTCACAAAGGGACACCATGGTGTAATTGCACAATTGTGCTCACAGATAGATTTTTAAACATATATATCCTCTTTTCCAATGGATCTCCAAATGGTTATCAACAACCATTCCAAGTTATTTGGAGAGATTCCTAAGGGTCTTCCACCTGCCTGAGATCATGATCATGCTATTCATTTGCAACCTGGAAGTGTGCCACCTAACATTCATCCTTACAGGTATCCATATGCACAAAAGAGTGAGATTGAGTGCACGATCCAATACATGTTAGAAGCTGACATCATTCAACCTAGACAAAGTTCTTTCTCTTCAACAATAGTGATGGTTATGAAGAAGGATGGTTCATGGCATATGTCTCATGATTATAGATAGCTCAAAAAAATGACCATCAAATATAAGTTTCCTATTCATGTCATTGATGAATTATTAGATGAATTGCAAGGACTACAATTATTTACTAAGTTGGATCTTCGTTCGAGATATCTTCAAATAAAAAATGAGGCAGTAAGACATTCCCAAAATAGCCTTTAGAACACATGCATGTCATTATGAGTTTTTGGTTATGCCATTTGGACTTACTGATGCACCTTCAATATTTCAAATCTTGATGAATTCTATTTTCAAACCCTTCCTTATAAAATTTGTGCTAGTATTTTTTGATGACATACTAATTTACAACAAATCATGGGAAGAGAAAGCACAACATGTTGGCAGAGTATTACAACTTTTGGAAAAGAAACAATTTTATGCATAGCCTTTCAAGTGTGTCTTTGGGGGTTCAAGAAGTGGAATATTTGGGTCATATTATATCTCATGAAGGTGTAAAAGTGGACCCTGACAAAATTAAATCTATGAAGGAATGGCCAATTCCCAAAACCTTGAATAAACTTAGAGGATTCTTAGGATTGAGAGGCTATTACCGCAAGTTTGTCAAGAAATACGGTTAAATAGGGACACCTCTAAAAGCATTATTAAAGAAGGAATCATTTTCTTGGACTCAAGAAGCAACCAATGCTTTTTTAAAAATTAAGGAGGCTATGTGTACAACTCCTGTCCTAGCCACATCTAACTTCACAAAAGCATTTGTTGTGGAGTGTGATGCCTCAGGCCATGATATTAGTGCAATTTTAATGCAATAAAGAAGACCCCTTGCCTTTGAAAGAAACCAACTTAAAGGAAAAAACTTACTCAAACCCATTTATGAAAATAATTGTTGGCCATACTGCATGCAATTAAGAAATGGGGCCCTTACCTAATAGGAAGACACTTCAAAGTAAAAATAGATATTTTAGTTTGAAGTACTACATGGAGAAACGATTAATTTCAGAAGAGCAACAAAATTGGGTTACAAAGATTCTAGGTTATGGCTTTAAAATTATCTACAAGAAAGGAAAACACAATATTGTAGTAGATGCATTTTCAAGGAAAGAAGAAGAAACAAATGGTTCATTATGTGTTATTTCTCTTTCACAATCTGATTGGGTGGAAGAAGCAAGGATAGAATGGAAGAAAGATCAAGAGGTATGCAAGATCATTCAACAACTACAAGAGCACCCTAGTGCATTAGATAAATTTGTATGTAAGAATGATTATCTATGGTACCATGATCAACTATATTTATGTAAGAAATCCCAACTCAAATAGAAGGTCCTTCTGGAGTTGCACACTTCTCCTATAGGAGGACATTCAGGGTTCTTGAAAAATTACCACTGGATCAAGAAGGATTTTTTCTAGGAAGGTCTTAAAATTTATGTTCAAAAGTTTGTGTCTGAATGTGTGGTCTGCCAATAGAATAAGGGAGAGACAATCAAGATGCCAGGTCTCCTACAACAATTAACTATACCAAGTCAACATTGGGAAGACGTTTCAATGGATTTTATTACAGGTTTACCCAAATCTGAAGGAAATGCTGTCATCATGGTAGTAGTGGATTGAGTGACAAAGTATGCCCATTTTTTTCTCTCTTTCTCATTCTTTTAAATCAAGTACAATAGTTTCAACATCCATGGAAACGGTTCAAAAGATACATGGAGTCCCCAAGATTATTGTAAGTGACATAGATCCAATTTTCATTGGAAAATTTTGGACTAAATTATTTGCTTGTTTGGGTACTCAATTGGCTCACAATTCATCTGACCATCCTCAATCCAATGGGAAAATTGAGATTTTGAATAAATGTGTAGAAGGATATCTTCGTTGCGTTGCATATGATAAACATACAAAATGGGTCAAGTGGTTATCCTTGGCAGAATGGTGGTACAACACATCCTTCCATACTTCATAAAAAATGTCCCCATTTCTGGCACTTTATGGATATCATCCTCCTTCCATCACATCTCCCTTGAAAGGGATTGCAAAGGTTAAGGCAGTGGGGGATCACATAGGGCACCAACAAGAGGTTTTGAAACCATTGAAGGACAACTTGGTTATGGCACAAAATAGGATGAAACAACAAGTAAATAAACTTCACAGTGAAAAGGAATTTGAAGTGGGGGATTGGGTATTTTTTAGGCTTGAGGGACATCTATTTATATGGTTGTAGCCTAAAAAATACCATAGATTAATGAATAAGGGAAAATCATACTAGAATAAAAAATAATCCTTGAAACAAGAATTAAGCGGCTACGAAATAGAGCGATTACTGATTACCTCATCAAATGGAGGAACCTACTAGTGGAAGAGGTGACATGGGAAGATGATTTCTTCATGCAAAAACACCCATAGTTTGTCAAGTGTTAAGGACAACACTTGTTTGAAAGGAAGGGGCATGTTAATCCCTATACAAAGCCTTGTGTTAAGTATAAAACCCCATTATTAAGCCCTAGATATTGAATTATTACATTTTTAGTGTTATATTTGTATGTAGGCTAGAACCCTTCAGTGTACCCTTTCATTATAATTGTACCTTTTGTCTCCTATACATATATGTCGAGGATACCTAGTCTTAGGATCATCTCATATCATCTCATCTTGTCTTATGAATTGGATATATTGTACAAGGAGGTTTCCCCTTCGAAGTGGACTCTATTCATTGACTTTTTATCATTTTTAAGGCATTGGATCTATTGAGGGAGCTGAATTCCTAATACTCAATAGTAGGGATTAAAACCAAGGACAATGCCCAATTAAATTCATCCATGTTTGGTGTAGAATAATCCTCTGGGTTAATGATCTGACAACCATTCGATGGACTTTAAAAGTTGTTCATTTTCACTCTTTTTGTTCTCTTTATTATTTTATATTTTAAGTCTATCTATTATAGAAATAAGTAAAGTAGTAGAAGATTTTGAAGAGTCTACCCTGAAGATAGCCTTCCAGGATAGCAGGTAAAAGAAATTCACAATCTTAGGTTCCTTGAGAACTAATTCTAACAAGAAGCTTATTGTTCATTGCTTAGAGAAAAATAAGTGTAAAAGAGGGAAAACAATTCTTCCTCAAAAGAAAACTTTTAAAGCAAATATATATGAGAATAAATCAATAGCTATGTTGTGTGCATCCAAAAAATAATTCTATAGAAGACTTACCCTCATAGACAAATCATTGTTTAATAATTACTCTATCAACGATCACAAAATTAATTCTATGACTATTGAAGTCCTAAATAACAATCAAACCCTTTATAGAAATAAAAAAAATACTAAAACTAACTTCTAGAATTGCATGCGATTTAAATAAGATAGATTAATTAAATAATGTCTCTTACTATATATGTCCGACACAATAATTGATCGCATGATAATCCACCATACAATCAAAGCCCACAATGGTTCGATCAAAACTCCTTGGCTCCACAAGAGCTTTCGAATTCACTGTTCAAATAGTTCTTGAATTATATTCAATTTAAATTTTTATTACAACCAAAGGTCCCTTCCAAAGAGGTCAACCCATTTATTTATACTCACTTAGAGTGTCAAAAATATTAAACTATCCAAAAAATAGAAATTACAAAAATAAAAGTAAGTCAAGATGTCTCGGGTGAACGTAGAGTTGTTGGGCTTGCGTGCTCATATAAGTAAGTCGACCATTGTGAACACAACTCAACGCATCTATCACCATACATAAAATTATGTTGGTCCATCAACATGCGCAAGGTATGCTTTCTTTCCCTATACTGACACATGTATTTCTGCATTTTAGATACCAACTAGCCAAGTTGATCGACCGTCTTAATTGCCCCTGCCCCAACCACATAATCATGTATGTTACCTCGCTCCACTGCCAATATTTTCTACACTTTTTTCTGATACTCATCGACACTCCTTTGAAAACCTATTGATACTTCTTCAATCGGCCAAAAATCCAATGGGGATCCAAATGTTGGAAAATGGAGTTTGATAATTTTTTATTAACCTCTGATCATTTTTTGAGTAACCTCTAATCATTTTTTGATTAACCTCTTCCAACGTCTGATTGCATGCATCCCATTCCTCTTCCATCCTTTCCCTGGATCTTCTGTAATACTTATACTTGCCTAGTATTGTGTTGATGAGTGCATCTTTGAAATGTTTTCATCTGTTAAAAGGTCAATGCCATGGTCATCATCTCCCTTTTCCCTATGAATTTCTTTAAGGAACTCCACTTTGTCCATAGCCCTAGTACCCTTTTTGCTCCATTAGAGCATATCCTTGTGTGTTATACCTAATAATAAGAACTCTTCCTCAAGTTCTTATACTACCTTTCTTATAAGATCATTTTGTATTGCCTAGTATGTATCATGTTACTCCATGATGTATTTCTTCAAATTGGTATCCCTCTAGCCTCCTGATAGTATTGGACCTGATGCCAAAGAGAGGTTATTTCCCGTTGGGCCTATTCCAACTCCCATTCCTCTACTACAAACTTATCAAATGAAGCATGAGTGATGTAAATTCCTGTTGAAAACAACTCACTCATTTTGGATTTCTTTGTATTCAGAATTACCTCTTAGAGGTACACAACACCCCACTATCTAATGCCATCTTCCTCTTTCACTGTGTTCTCATAACAATTGACTTCATCTTTATGTCATAAGCGAAAGATTCAAGATCAACTACTTCATCAATAGACTAGGGAATAAGTTGGTCACCCCAAGCTAAGATATTCCCCATGTTGCCATGATTGTAAAAATATTCAGTGACTGTCTCTTGAATTTTCTCTTTAGGTGGGGTATACTATTTCCCTTATTCTATCAGAGTCTCCTTTATCTTCTCATTTGTTTGAGTTTCCTGAACCTCCTCAGCTGAGTGATATTGTTGGTTTTTCTCAGATGATGGATTTTCTTGTGTCTCGTCCATTGTATTTTCGCTTATGTTCTCTTTAATTGATGGTTCTTGATGGGATTTCTTAACTTATTTATCATGTTGCAAACTTTTCCCTTCTGTAGAAGTCTTTTTTTCCTCCTTCTTTTGTGCCATTATATCATCAACACCCCCTATATCTTTACCCTCTTCTACTGATTGGTTTGTTGGGGGTCTTGGGCACCTAGAACATCCTCTGTATCCTTACCCTCTTCTACTGATTGGTTTGTTGGGGGTCTTGGGCACCTTGGGTAAAGGGACCTTTTTCAGTTGGGATACTAGTCTTATCTTTGACATGTTCATCAACTAGCCCTATTGTGTTCTCCTCATGAGTTTGAGCATCTTGCTCAGTGTTCTCATGTTATCCTTCTACAACCTTCTTTTTAGAGTGTTGAGGAGGCTTGCCCGTATCTTGCACACTTTTTTTGGTGATGGGTACACTTGTCTTATCCATTTGTTCCTCATCCTTTGTGAGGTTTATGATATTGGAGGGTTTAGGAGTTGTTGAACTCTTTTCCTTCTCATGCTTACTGCTCTCCTCCTTCTCTTTTCTTATCCTATCAAGTTATTCTTTTGTTCTTTGTTCCTCCCGAGCTCTTCTCTGTTGGTCAAATAATTCATTGTCTATCTTATTTTTCTATTCTAAGTGTTTCTTGATCCTTTCTTCTTCTTTCTTATGAAAGATATTGCTTTCTCTTTTTATTCTCGACCTTGATCCTTTTCTTGGTCACCATCTCCTGAGAAACATCTTCTTCTTCTTTCTTCTTCATTTCTTCTTCAATAGTCCTTTGCTACTCATGTTCCTTAGGAGCCATTTCTTGCTCTACAATCATGGCTTGATGTTCCTTCAATATTTCTTCCTTGATTTTCTTGGCCTCTTCCTCAACTAATTTGGTTGAGGTGCCTCCTTGATTTACAATATTTATTTGTTCTTCTAATGTCAAGGAGGAAAACACAATAACATTTGAGTAAGCTTTCGTTTTCTCCACTTCTTTCCATTATTGTGCATTCTCCGTGAAAAGCTCATCTTGCCACTTCTCGTGTGCGTAAGGCTAGATAATAACTAATTGCTCCACATGCTTAAGAACTAACCCCTTAGGGTCATGTTTTCCGAGTCTGGTAGTCATGAACATGTATTATAACTAGACTTGGCCTTCTAATTTGGCATGCTTGGTGTCTTTGACTTTATAATATCATATCTGAAAACTATAAGGGATTAATATCATCTTATTATATTTGAATAGGGAAACATTGAAACCTTGCATGATCAACTGGTAACAAATCTCCCCAACCGCAAGTCTATTAGGTACATATGCAAGTAAGAGGTGTGGTGGGATGACAGCTCCATATATTCGGAGGTATGTGTGTTTCTCCTACAGATACTAGTTTCTAATGTAGGACACAATTTTCTTACCTTGCTTTGACAGTCTATGGATTTCCTACCCAAAAATGATATAGTACAAGCAAACTATGAATAAATCACAAATATGAGCATAATATCTTTTATATTTATTTTCTCGTAAGACATTAAAATAGACATGAACTAGCAGTTCGAAGATTTGCTAGTTGAGTGATAACCCCGTGAAAGTGTTGTAAGCACACAATGCATCAAACAAGAAAGAAACCATATGAAATGAAGGGATAACACTTGGTTCAGTTTTATGTGTTTGTTCAATCTTGATGTTGAGTTGCTTTGCGATAATGGCTCCCCATTTAAACATTCTTCCCCACATGGCAACATAATATGCCAAAGGAAACCAAGCTTCATAAAATTGAGAGCAATATCTTTCTCCATAAAGTTTGAACAATAAGATCATTAAGTAAATGTAAGGCTCTCTATGACCTATGTTAGGGTATCATCTCTATGATCTATTCACAAACTTCTTATCTTCCTTCCACCAATTCCACAAAATTCTAATGGTGTCATACTTCTGGTAGAAATCTACTACAAAGTCCTTGTTAAGAGATTCTTCAAGTTCATGGAACTTGTAATATATGTTGACATATTGTGGGATAAATGATCCGATAAACTTGACTTTATCATTATCTATTAGGAATTTTTTACAATCAATGTGATCGATAATCCATTCTATCAACTCTACACAAATGGAAAACTGACAACCTAGCTGCGATTGAGTGTAATCTAAACCGTCTAATAAAAGGGAAAACCACATCATCTATTGTTCTAAGTTCAAGGTTGTTGTGGGGAGTTGACTTTGGATAATTCTGATCCTTGAACTTAAGAAACAATTTATTCCATCTAGGAATTGGTACTTGTGTGGTGATGCCTCTTGTGCATGGTTCTGTGTCCCATTATAATGGCACTTACGTGAACAATTTTCATGGAGGGAGCCTGAAGAGTGGTTTTGACCCTTTCAGAGTGGAAGGTGCATATTTATATGGTGGGGTAGAGCTATAACCCTCCTCTGTGTCTCCTGCATTGTTCCTTGTTTTTTTGGTGATTTTTGAATTGGCACCTTCCTGGGAGGCATCTTACCTGAAACGGAGAAATCCTAAAATTGAGCAATCATACATCACTGAAAATGGTTAGTTTGGTGAGAAATAACAAAATTTCAAAGCATACATGTTTGTCCAGTTATTCAAGAACACCATAAATGAGAGTGAGGTTGCTTACATGGAACAAAGACGACTTGCTAGCAACATTACTAGTAATTGTGATCTCTACAAGTTGCAGAGAGAAAAAAGGATTTCTATCCTTGAGAACTACACTGATAGTTCATTTTCTTAGCTAGAAATGGATTTCAATTAGGGAAAAAGCAAATTAAAATGACTAATTTCTGAGCATAGGGGAGAAATATTGCATATCCAAAGCATTAAATGCCTCCCTTGTATGCTCAAGCAACCATTAATTTTTTATTTGCTGTGTAGAAATGTTTATTGACGGATTTTGGAAAGTGTCTTTTGGCATGCTTCGTGTTCATCGACATCGGTGAGAATATAGGCTTCATGACTTACAAACACACAACGAGGAGTCCCAACCTGATCATCGACATCCATGATAGTTAGACCACACTTAAATAGTCATATAATTTTCAAGCGATATCTGTACAAAATGATGATGTGGAGTATTGACGTGGCATGATAACATGGCCTGTTGATGTGGTGTAAAAGAAACACAATCGGTGACGTGAAAATGTACAGTTAGAAATGTGGAAGACCAACATGGCGGGTGACGTGGCAGATGATTTGGATATCTTATTGTCCTAAAAAATGGATATAATTCATGTTAATGATTTTCGATGGTCGGGATCCATCCTTGCCCATAATCGAATGACCAGAGTCCATTCTTAGGTAAAAAGGGCTCATCGACATTGACGATGGATCGTGACCTTAACGTTCTTAGACCATATGATATTGACTAATGCCGATAGACCATTGACGATCGATGGAAAGTGTTGATGTTGCTTTTAAAAAACTTAAACGAATCTCGTCGATGCTCGATGACTTCATCGACGATCAACAAAACCTCTGTTTCATAACTCGAAAAACATAATTGAAAATCCAGACCCAATCATCGACGGAAACGTCAATACAGTGATGATGTGTCAAGTGACGTAGTTGGTGACGTCATCAGATGACATGGAAAGTGACATGGAGAGAAATGAAGTAAGTATATGACGTGGACCCTCACTGTCATCGAAATGGACAACTATTGTGATAAGCTTCAATGGTCAAGATTAATCTTTGTCCGTGATTGGACGATTGGGATTCACCTTTGGGTTCATGGTTGATTGATGTCGATTGATATGCATGATATTTTCTCTCTTAATCTATGAAAGAAAGAAAGAAAGTATTTTTAAAGTCCACGAGGTTAAAAATAGTCTATGGGACAGATTGCTTTTCCATCTTGCTTTTGTATTCGATCCTTTTCCTGTGAAGTTTTACAATAACGTCTCCCAGCGTCTCGACAAACTCTTTGCTGAATAGATTATCCCAAGAACTAGCTGCCAGAATACCTGCATAATTTTCCCTGCTGTCTTTGAGGGCCTCACATTCTAAAATGAAATGTTTTTCTGTTTCCACTTAGCTCATTTATGTTTTTATGTCATTTAAGTTGACATGGATGGTCCATCAATTATCGACGAAAACCATTACACGTTTTGACTCACGTGACTTTGGTCTGATGTTGACGGATTTTGGTACTTTCCCTAAGCCTTTATAGGGATCTGGCATTTCGGGTTGTAGTGAATCAGTCTCTTAGCTCCGATCCCGATCATTTCATCGATGCTTTTGAAAATCTCTTGTTTTAATCTCTTTTATGATTTATTTTTTTTTTACCTTTTTTTTAACCTTTTTAGGAAAATATTAGTTTTCTATTTTGGAATTTTCTCAAGTTTTAGATATGAATAAAACCATAAAGAACATCAAAGAGCATAAAGAAAATTTAAAAAATGCAGTTTTTAAAACTCAAGATAATGAAACAAATAACGAAAAAAAATAAAAAAAATTGGTACCCTAAAATTGTTAAAATTTTGGAAGAGTGTGTTGTGTACACACCATGATCATAACACACATCTCTATCTCTACATATGAAAATAAAAATATACAAGAATTGCCTCTCTATCTCTTCACTCATACCAGAAAAAAAAATAACAATTTTCATACAATTTACCTGTATACTTGTATCTATACTATCTTGCTTCCCTCACATAACCTTTAAGAAATAACAAGACATCATCCACAAACAATAAATAGAGTAGGGATATATTTCTTCTCACTTTGACACCATAAATTACCCTAGTTATTTTGGTTTTAAGAATTGCTTTGTGTAACCCCTCAACAATTATAAGAAATAAAAATGGTGAGAAGGGAAAACCTTTCCTTAATCCCATAGTAGGATTGAAGAAACTTGAAGTCGATCCATTTATTAAAACAACAAAATATATTGATGTTAAGCATCCCATTATCTAGTTTACCACTACCAAGTAGAAACCAATATGTATAAGAATCAATCTTATATATGTATGTAAAGATTTGTCATATGTTTTTGATAAGTCTAGTTTCACGAGATGACTGAACTGTTTTTTTGCTTCATAGAGTGAATTTCTTATTGTGTTACCCCTATTACATCATGAATTTTTCTACCTTCCAAAAAACCAAATTACTCTTTTGAAATTACTTCTAAGAAGGTTTTTTCTTATAACCTGCCTGCTAGGATCTTTTCCAACATTTTATAAATACAGTTAGATATTGATATTGACTTGAATTCATCAAAACTTCCAGGATTATTCTTTTTAGAAATTAAAGCTAGGAAAGTGGCACAGGTCCTAGTGCCTCTCATAGGCATGGACATGCTTCAATCACTAGAGATTTTTGGGAATCAGACCCGCTGAAATACTCTGCTCTCATCTTCCTCTCACGTGTGGCTAAATTCTCCATGCACATATGCACCCTTATCTATTGCTTATACTTGGGAAATTGGTTATTCATATGGAGAATCCCCTTAACTTCCTTTATCACCCTCATAATATCCTCTTCTAACAATTCATAAAATTCTAAATACAATTCAATTGGCCAGCTTCGGTCCTAGACTTTTGTCTTGTTTGAAAAATGGCATGATTTCCATTAACTCTTCTTTCGAAACTTCCTCCATGAGCATCTAGTTTCCTTCCTCATTGACAAACCTCAGAAAATAAGATGAGATTTTCACTATCTCTGTAATATTTAATCTATTAGAACTAGATCATAATGGACAAAAGTGAGAGACTCCTAGATTAGCAACTTCTTGGAAACTTTATCCTTACTACCATTTGATTTCTTTATCTCATAAATAATATTTATCCTCTTCCCATTATTAGAAAAATTATGAAAAATGATGTGTTTTCATCTATGCTTTCTACCTGTATATCCCTGCTTTTTATCATCCATTCTGCCTCTATCGTTTCTAACAACTTCTGCTTTGATTTTTCCATAGTTTTCATCCTATTTATCTTTGATTCATTAAAAAATTCCAACTGAATTTTGGTCATACAAGGAATAAAGTTCTTGTTCCACCTCTTTTAGTTCTTTGTCAGAATATTTGAATTTTTAGTTTCCCATGCTGCAACAACTTTTTCCAATTTTTTTGAGATTCCACAATTTGAAAGTTTGTTGTATGCCTTGAAGTAGGATCATATCCCACCCACTCGTCTTTTACCTACCTGATGCAATATTCCTCATTTAACCATTACGAGTTAACTTGAATGGGGGTGCTACCTTAGTATCTCTTCTATCAATCTAAAGTAGGATAGGAAGATGGTATAAATCCCCTTCTACATCCACCAAAGAATGAATTTTTCCCACCTCTATTAGGTTCTAAATTTTTCCCACTTCCATTAAGAGGTTCTCATAAGTGAGGAATCCATCCAATATTGTGGAGAATCCCTCTCCTCCCAATTCATTATTTCTCCAAGTAGGAACCTTATTTATGGGTTCCACATCCACTATGACCACCTCTTCTAACTTAATTTGAAGTATTTGACAAGTCTATCTAGTCTTTCATTATCCCCCCAACCTAACCTTAAAATCACTAACAATGAAGTTTAAATCACCCCATTAGCTTATCCCATCTTATGACCTCATGAGTAAAATATTCATGCCAATATATCTTCGTGTCTTCATACGACCCATAA
>ML831507.1:19795-45981 GCA_009831015.1 Picea engelmannii | reverse complement strand
TCTAGTCTTTCATTATCCCCCCAACCTAACCTTAAAATCACTAACAATGAAGTTTAAATCACCCCATTAGCTTATCCCATCTTATGACCTCATGAGTAAAATATTCATGCCAATATATCTTCGTGTCTTCATACGACCCATAATGGTTAATAATTGTAATGTTGTAACCTAATATTTGGAACTAAAATTATGTACAAATGGCAGTTGCAATAAAAGAGGAATTAAATAAAATGATGTTACTCTTCCATTCATAGATAAGCCCCCCCCTTGTAAAAAATATTTAAACAATTTGCCCAAATCTCCACCAACTTCTTCCCTTCCCCCAATGTCTCCTATAACATAACAACATTGGTTTTTTTAACTTCCACCATTCTAGATAGGGCTAGTATTTTTGAAGGGATACCCGAACCCTTGGCATTTAAGGATAAAATAATCATGGGATGATCTTTCAGGGGTTGAGTCATGCTCTAAGGACCCCTTTCAAAGATCTTCATTTCTCTTGTTAAATATCTTTCGAGGCTTTTTCTTGTGCATTGCAAATGAATGATTTCATGTGAGTTACTTTGGTGGGTTTTCTTAGTAGTATCAAACCCTAATCCTCCTTCAATGTTGTCCTAAAATATATACTTAAGTTAGTACCTAGGGTTTGATAACATGGTATGAATTTCTTCCTAGCTAGAACTTAGAATTGAATTTTCACTAGCTAGAATATCCCCATCCCTTGAAAAATCTACCTTCTCTTAAGAAATGTCTACATTTTCTTTCCCTCTAGGCTTATTCTCTTTATACCTTAGCTTGTTACCTTTAACCTCGTAAACTTTTTTCCTCTCTACAACATAGCTACCCATTTTAGGGGGAGAGGGATAATATTCCTTATCCCCAAAATCAAAACCATCTTCCTTGGAATGTAAATAATAATTTGATTTGATAGTATTTAACTTACCCTTTTGAACTTCTTGATGCACTCTAGCATCAATGGCCTCTAACTCCTGGAGCTTTTATTTCTGTACAAAGACCGAAGGATTCTAGCCTTTATCTAAATCCTTCTCTATATCTTGCAAGAATCTTTCTATTGATACTTCTTTTGATCTTTGCCCTTCATCTTCTTCAACTCCAAGTCTTGTTATCACCTCTTCCCTTAAAATTGAAGGTTTCTTCATCTCCTCATTTGGTGTTGGTATTTTTTCCTCTAGACCTTCTTGGTGAAACTAAAACTACACTCATCTGCCACATGCCTATATGAATGACATTTCACACATATGAGTGGTATCCTCATATAGTCCATAATTTTCTTATGCGTGTGAGCTCCCATAATGATCTTGATATTGTCAACCAAACCTTCTTTGATATCCACCTCCACTAGAATATTTTCCACCATCCTTAGGGAGCTTGTTTTGTGGGAGTAGTTAACATCCAAAGTTTTACCTATACTATCGCCAAGATTCCTTAAAATTTTATTAGTCCAACATTGCAAGGGAAGCCTTGGAAGCTTGACCCATGTTGAAAACATGGTAATAGTTTATGCTCTTGGGTTTAAACACTGGTGCCAACTCTTTGGTCCTAATATTAATAATCCCCAAAACCATTGCTTCCCCAAAACTTTCCCTACATTTGCATTTAATTTCAAAACAAACCCTAACCAACCTTTAGCCATAACATGATATCTAGGAAACTATCCCAATATCAGAAACCATTGCACCCACATCCAAGATATTAATGTTTCTTTCACCATCTAGTAGCCATGAAAAAAACCAAACAAACCTATCCCTTGAAACTCTATAATTTTCTAAAGGAACATATCTTCTATGGTCACCATTATTACCACCTCCTTTCTCTTTTTGTCATGGCACTTGGACCTCCTCCTTATATCTAGTTTTTTCACCCTTCTTACCATTAAAATACCAAATCCCTCTTCCACTAAGCATTCCAAGGTCAAAATTTCTTCCCACAAAATATTCTTCCTTAAGTTCCTTGTTCAGTAAGCCCTTTGCTTGACCAAACACCTTAGGTTGAAAAATGACGACCTGATTTGGATGGTCCTACAAAACCCCAACCCTTTCTATTGATATTGTAGCAAGGAAGGTCTTCCATCATCATTACAATGTCATAGGATGATGGAGGACAATGAAACTTAGGCTAAGTCAATTAATTATATATTTTCCTAAGTCTAACTTACGAAAATAATTGTTGATATGTTATAATATCAATTGACTTTATTGATTACTTTTTCTAAAGTTAAAGTGAAAAATAATTTAAGTTGTGGTCTTTTAATCTTGACCATTGATCTCATCACAAGGGTGAGGGTTGATCTCGGCCCTCAATCCTTTTGAAGATTAGGGTTTCACTTACTCAATGAAGAATAAAGAGATTAGTTGGGCTAAGAGGGCACACAAGCAGAAGAGAGATCAATTAGTGAGAGAAATCGATTGCAGATTTGTTGGGTGAGTGTTTTGCAGGAGGACAAAGGAGAGTCCAACAGGTGGATCAACTCATCTCTTCACCAAATCACAGAGGCTAAGCTTCATATCTAGCAGAGCTGTAAAAAGTGACGCAGGAGTGACACAGGAGGGTTGTACAACACACAAAGGTTCATATTCTTCTTGTTGTTTCATTATGGTTATGTTTTGGAGGGTCTAGAGAGGCTGTACAATTTTTTTGGAGATGGTTTTGCTGAATATTATTCAACTGTTGGCAGAGGTCGATTTACTTTGCAAGAAATTTCCATATTTTCCTGCTCATAAATAATAAATCCTCATATCTCCTGCACTGATTTTCCCTTATTGGGTTTTTCCAGGGACTATTATCCAAAAATAAGTGTGTTCATTTTGATGTGATTGTTGTCTTCTTTACTTTTAGTTCCTGGTAATTTATTTCTGTTGTATATTTAATTTACTGTGAAGAAAAACCTTGAATAATCAGTTAAAATTAATTTTGATTGGTTTAAAGTGTATTGGGTTTAGAAATTCCACATGGTATTAGAGCAGGATTGTTAAAGAGGCAATATCACAAGTGGGTTTTCAAGATCCAACAGAAATCTGAAGTTTCAGGCACAAATCTAAGGCAGTCGTAATATTCCCTTGCGCCCAGGGTTTTTGTGCTAAGGTTTGAACATAAAAAGAAAAGCAGAGGTATTGTTTAAATATAACACTTTCATAAAATGGCCATGAATTTGAGGGTGGAAGACAGGTTACAAGGTGCTCATAATTACCCCACCTAGAAAGAAAGGATGGCAATGATATTGGAATTCAATGATGTATCAGAGCATGTCAGTGACAAGGAAACAACTCCCATAAGTGCAGTTGAATTGGTCATTTGGAAGAAAGGTGAGGCTAAGGCCTAGAGCCTAATTATTAATGGGATAAAGGCCCATGTGGTCCCTCATATCTCAGGAAAAGATGGGGCAAAAGACATGTGGAAAGCTCTAAGTGACCTCTACCAAAACAAAAATGAGAACAGAGTGATGGCTCTGCGCAAGCAACTGGGTGGAACCAAGATGGCCAAAGGTGAGGGTGTAATACCTTATCTTACCAGGATAAAAAAAAATAAAGATGAACTTGCACCAGTGGGAGAAAAGACTGAAGATCCCGAGCTGGTGCATATTGCACTAGATGGCTCTACTAAGTCATAGGATGTTTTTTCCCGTGGTGTGGTAGCTTAGGAGAACATCCCTGATTGGCAGTGGATCTGGGATACTTTTTTGCAGGAAGAGATTAGAATTGGTTAAGTAGGACTACCATCTTCAATTCATGCAAAGGAGGAAGAAGGCTTTGACCTTTCAGGCAGAGAAAAGGGCAAGAAGAAGATGAAAGGTGGAAAGAAAAACATTGACTTCTCAAAAGTCAAGTGTTTCTAGTGTTAGAAGATGAGGAACTTTGCATCATAGTGTATAGAGAGAGAAGAAGAAGCCACATATGGAAGCTTACAAAATAGTGGATGAGTTTGCCAAGTCATTTGAGGAAAATTTATGTTCACAGCCTATATGTCTAGTACAATTGTTTCAAACATGTGGTTTGTAGATAGTGGTGCATCTTATCATATGACAAGGTGCAAAGAGTGGTTTACTAGGCTACAAGAGGGAGGCATAAATATAGTCATTGAGTTAGGGGATGACAGATGCTACAAGGAATAAGGAGGTGGCACAATCTTTGTTTGAGTGATGTGTTATATGTTCCAGGGTTGACCAAGAACTTCATCTTAGTCTCTACTCTTGAGGATAAGGGATATGAGGTCAATTTTTGTAAAGGAAAGGTGTTCATCAGACCAAGTGGGTTAGGTGAGAAGATGGACATGATGATTGGGGTTCGAGAGGAGAAAGTCTACATGTTATAGGTTCATCCAATGAGATCATTAGTGAGTTTCACCACATATATAGGTGAGATGTGGCACAAGAGGATGGCATACATTCATTTTGGTGATTTGGGGCATTTGAGGGAGGAAGTCACTGGATTTCCTAAGATTACAGCTGAGAGGCATGACCCTTGCAAGGGTTGTGCGTTGGGCAAGTATGCTCGGAAACCCTTTCCATCTAGTGAGCATAGGTCCAAAGGAGTATTGGATCTGATACACTCTAACGTATGTGGTCCGATGAGTGTGGAGTCAATGAGTGGCTCTAGATACATTCTCTTGTTTATTGATGACTACTCCATGAAGATCTGGATTAACTTTCTAAAGATCAAGAATGAGGTCTTTGGGAGGTTTCAAGATTTTAGATCTCTGGTGGAAAACCAGACTGGGAGGAAGATTCAGGTGTTAAGATCAGATAATGGGGGAGAATACACCTCCAAGGAGTTTGAGGATTATTGCACAACAACATGGATTAAGAAGGAACTCACAGTTCCTTACAATCCTTAACAAAATGGAGTGGTCGAGAGAAAGAACATGATTGTGGTTGGAGAAACACAAGCGACGATTCGTGATCAAGGAATGCTATTGTCCTTATGGGAAGAAGCGAGCAGTGTTGCAATATATTTGTAGAATAGGAGTCCCCACACTATTTTGGGGAAGTAGACACCCGAGGAGACATTTTTAGGTACTAGGAAAGATGTGAGTCATATTTTCATCTAGGGAAGTGCATGCTACTTTCATGTCCCTTCAGAGAAGAGGAAAAAGTTGGACCCTACATCGATGAAGAGGTTACTTGTTGGTTACAGTGAGGCTTCCAAAGCCTACATGATCTACATACTTGCACACAGGAAAGTTATTGTGTGTAGAGATGTGGAGTTTGAGGAGGAACGTGCATTAAGGAGATCGAAGGATTCACCAACAAGTGTAGAGAACCAACAGGGATAGAGCACAGGAGTCTAGGAGCAGGAGGTATAGAGTCAGAAGATAAGATCATAGGAACATACTCAAGATACATGTGTTCAAAGGGAGACTATTGGAAAATATCATCAGGAGTGAGTTGAAGAGGAGGAGGAGGAGCATGATGCAGTTCCCCCATATCAGATTACTAGGCCACAAACTAAGTGGTACAAGTCCACAATCACTAATTCAAGGTTGGCAAGGCTTCCAGAGAGGGACTGAAGATGAAGCAAACCACCAGAGAAACTTGGATATATGGCATTGATAACTCAACTCATTGATGTTGAGCCTTCTAGTTATGAGGATGTTGCATGACATAAAGTGTGGCAGGAGGTCATGATTGAGGAATATTCCTCCATTATGAAAAATGATGTATGGGAGGTAGTTCTGAGGCCAGAGGATAAAAAGGTGGTTGGATCCAAGTGGATATAAAAAGTTTAGCATGCAACAAATGGAAGCGTAGACAAGTACAAAGCCCGCTTCATGGCCAAAGGGTTTTCGTAGTGAGAGGGAGTTGACTATGAGGATACTTTCACTCCTGTGGCTAGGTATTATTCAATCTGAGTATTCATTTCATTGGAAGTAGAGAAGGGCTGGAGCGTTCATCAGATGGATGTGAAGATCGCCTTCCTCAATGGAGTTGTTGAGGAGGAGGTATATGTTGAGCAACCTGAGGTATTTAAGGTTGGAAGCTGAGAGACACATGTGTGCAAACCGAGGAGAGACTTGTATGGGCTTAAGCAGGCACCTCGGGCTTGGTACTCGAGGATTGATAGCTACTTGAGAGAGATGGGCTTACAGTGGAGTGAGGCAGATTCAAACTTGTACTTTCTTATAGGAGAGAATCCTCTTATATTGGTGCTTTGTTGATCCGAAAACATCTTTTAATGACTGTGGTTGAGTTATTAATTGCATGTGTTAATTAACCATTTATGAAGCTAAACCAAAGAGGATGAATTTAATGAAGAAACATAGCAGCCATAAAACAATATACAAATCTGAACTAAACCAATAAGAACAATAAACCATAACAAGAGAAGTGATAATAGATTTCAACACAAATTTGCCTATGTCTCCGGGCCTTTGTCTCAGTGGGGGAGGCTTCTTTATTTATGTTAAAAGCTCAAAAAATACATCACAATAGTGCCATAAGGATTCAATACTAATCTGGTCTTGTTATTCTAGATCTCTAGAACCCAACAGAAGAAACGACACTCAAAATGGATGTATGGAGCTCCCATAAATGGCTCGCAAAGGTCTGCTCCTCAACAACTTCTCTGCATCAAAATGACTTTGTCTTGGCTTTGCTTCAGCATAACTCTGCTTTGACTGTCCTCCATGGCCTCAAACAGGCCTGGTTTATATAGATATGGAGTTGGTTATCATTCCCCAACTTCCTCCCAAAATCTGGGCTCAAAAAGGATATAAGTGTTGGGAAGCCCCGTAACAAAGGATATAACCGCCTTTGTTACACTAATCTCCAAACCTCTAACATTTGCATGGGTTCCTGTTAAATTACATGTGAATTCTAGGGAAATATTACTGTCAAAATCGTCCAACCGCTCGAAATATGCTACCCACCCTGTGTCTTCAAATATTTTGTAGACTTCTAGGCACTGACGCATGGCGTCAAGGGTTACTGGTTCATGGCGGACTACAAAGCCTCCCATGCTGAATGTTCTTCTATGTAATTAGTTGTTACAATATTGCAAAGGAGTTTCACGTTAAAAATTCCCAACACAAACCCATGAGCTTCAACATGCATGAGCGCACAGTAACAATGGAAGGATATTTGTTGGTATTTTTGGAAAGGTGGTGGTGATTCAAATTTTGTGGGAAAAATCAACCTGAAAACCATGTTGATTGAACGTTTATGGCGATGGTTGGTTAATTTATTCAGGGATGATGGGATACCCCCAACTTGAACTGACGGTATTGGTTGTCTGTTGGTGATGTGGAAGGGCGTGGAACAATCATTATTTCACAGTATCATGTCAAACACATGTCACAGTGACCGGTCTTACCTGTAGGCTGTAAACCACATACATATACATGTAGGTATTGACCAATGAAAAGAAAAATATGAGGTGGCGATCACGTTCATATGTCCAATTAGTGTTATTAACTTATCAATACCTTCCATTAATAGATACTTCCACATATGAAAATGGTAACTCTACCAGCTGGATATGATGGAATCGATGGGGCCATGTCCCATAGTCTTCTTCATGCGTGTTTCAGCAGGAGCACATCTACATTCATTCTTATTAATTTTGCATAGTCTTCTTTGTGCGTGCAACATATTTCAGCCAAGTGTTTCAACATGGTTTTTCAGCACCAACATATCTGCATATATGTACATCTTCGTGGTTTACATGTATGATTGTGTAATTACCCAAATTAGGACTAAGGAAACATCATCCTAGTTTACAAGTTGACTATGAATTAAGTTTTAACATAACACAATGTTGAATGAATAATGAATTGTACCTTCTCCAGGATTGATGTTCTCATAGGAAATGTAAACAATAGGGATTAATTAATACAAGAGAATGAGATGAAAATGGCATGGAAATGATAAGGAAAAAGGGGCAATTTTAGCACCCAACAATGTCTCACTTGAGTATATTAACATAGTCTTCTTCATGCATGTTTCAACATGGTGTTTCAGCACTATCATATCTACATTCATTGAACATTCTTATGAATTTTGCATAGTCTTCTTCATGCATGCAACGTGTTTCATCCAGGTGTTTTAGCACGATGTTTCAACACCAACATATCTGCATTCATTCGTATTAATTTTACATATACATAGTCTTCTTCGTGCCTAGAGCGTGTTTTAGCCTGAGCCAAGTGTTTCGGCACTAGCATATTTGCATATATGTATATCTCCATGGTTTACATGTATGACTGTGTAATTACCCAAATTAGGACTAAGGAAACATCATCCTAGTTTACAAGTAAAGTATGAATTACGTTTTAACATAACACAATGTTGAATGAATAATGAATTGTACATGCTCCGGGATTGATGTTCTCACAGGAACTGTAAATAATAGCGATGAATTAATACAAGATAATGAGATGAAAATATCATTGAAATGATAAGGAAAAAGGGGCAATTTTAGCACCCAACGATGTCTCACTTGAGTAGATTAACAAAGTTATGTGGGACATGAATCCTGATTCCTGACAATGCTCTAAGCCTTGATGGATTCTCAACTAAATTCTATAAATAATCCTAGAACATTGTGGATATGGTCAATTGCATAAAGGGAAATCATAAGGAAATATAATAGATGTATATATTCAGTGATATAAGAATATATATTTTTAGTGCTTGGAATATATATTTAGTCTCCAAAATGTCGTGCTGACTACATTGTGTAGGCGAGCACATGTGACATAAGTGCTCTGTTTTGTACCATATTTGCTTGGAATAATCCCAAGATCAAACATTGATTCAAATTTATTTAAATTAATATACTTGTAAAATATTCGCCAAGACTTTTAAAAGGTTTTATAATTATGTGAAAATTCGCCACAATCTCACAAGATTTTATAATTCTATGAAAGATTCGCCCAAATTTTACAAGATTATATAATTTGGTGAAAGATTCACCAAAAAATTATATATGCATATTATGTTATTGATAAAATAACCTTCACACTTTCCCATGTGTCATGGGGATTCACCCATTTATTATACATATAAATTTAGGGGGGGTTCTTAAAATTTTCCCTAGACAAAATTAGAACCTAACTGTGAAGGAGATGAAATTATCCATCATCGCATTTGTCATCATTGTTATCATCGTATTGCGACGAGGCCATTTCAATGAAAATGTTCATCATTCCTATAACATATTTGCCAGAACTTTCCAAAAACAATGACCAATGAAAGGGGCCAACATTTCATTTTTTCAAATTATGATTCTCCAAGTCATGGACATGGTATGAGGAGGAACTGTAAATGTCTTAAGGCATAAAATACACTTTTCAGATTCCCAAACCATGCACGGGGTCTAAAACCACCACATAGGCCCTATAAATGGAATATTTTGCCTATGTGTACTCATAATGGCACCATTACAAGGTTGTAATTAGTGGAAATTATTCTTTAATTCAAACTCGTACAGAGTGACCTGTGAATGGGGAAAACATTGAAATTTTTTCAGTTTCTTCTTATATGCACTGAAATTTGACATGGTTATAGTAGATGAATGTGTTGATGGTATGGGAGGGTTTTGAAACTCAAATACAACTCACACAAAGAATTTGACAATCAAACGACAAAAGTAGAACCTAATTGTGAAGGAGATGAAAGTATCCATCATAGTGTTTGTCATCATTGTTATCATCATATTGCAATGAGGCGATTTCAATGAACATGTTTGTCGTTCCTATAACATCTTCATCATAAATTCACAGAAACAACGACCAGTGAAAGGGGCCAGCATTGATTTTTTTCAAACTATGATTCTCCAAGTCATGGACATAGTATGAGGAGGAACTATAAATGTATGCAGGCATACAATACACTTTTAGGACTCCCAAACCATGCAATGGGTCTAAAATCACCACTGCATAGACCCTATAAATGAAATCTTTGGCCTATGTGTACAAAGAAATCATCAATAACATATAGCCTATTCATTGTTGTTGATTGAATTGATTCATTGTGCATATGACTATTGTTAATTATGATATGAATATCTTGGATCTCAAAAGGACGGTTGATGCAACCATTGTTTCCACAAGTTTGATGGAAACATCTCACACATAGGTAACCACTAAGTAGATCACATAAATTAATTTTTTGTATTGAATTATAAATTACTATTCTATATTGACTTGAAAAATGATTTCTTTGGAGTTAGTTTGAAGTTGGACCATCGACCATTATTGTTTATCCTATTTTGATTCAATCATTGGGGATGTTTACTCCGCCAATTCCTAATTCATTTGTCCATGCCCATATTGGTATTTCAGTCCCTATCAACATGCCCTACTCATCCACACTACTACATATGACCAAAATTTCCACGGTTTTTTGGTGTTATTGCCACACATATCTGTAGCACTTTCCAAAAAGGCAAACAATATTTTTCGTGGAAATTTTTTCGTCTCTATATCCACACACTAGGTATTCATGGAAACAATGACAAAATCAGTTTGCCACGTGTCATCATCTTAAAGAGAGGTATATCTTCTTACGACGAAAAAGCGTGGCAATAGCGATGAGAAAGCGTGGCAATAGCGATGAGAAAGCGTGGCAAAGTAAAAAAACCCACCAATGGCTTGCGACGTAGATGTCATACTTGGGACGAACTTATGTCGCTATTTCCATGCCTTCTGTAGGTTAATTTTTTTTTTTTTTTATAGTTTTCCCTTGCTTTCTAAGAAATCTCCTATCACATCCTTTTGTGTGGATAATGAAACCTCGGTTATGATTTTGAAACAAGGTCCTATATGGGCCAAGAAGGGAGAAGACTATAATCTAAAGCACTCACTAGTATCTAGCCTTAATGTCTTATGTACATCACCGAACAATCTTTGTAAGTGGATATATACTTCTTGGGATTCTTTTTTGATGCCATTGATTAGGATCCATATATTCTAAAGGGTTTTCCTTCCTAAGATTTATCATTGAGTTGAATTTTGCACATGTTATAGACCATGGCTCTAACTAGTTCATGTATAATGTAGGGATCTTTATAAAGCTATTTTTTCTTGCCCCTTTGCCAAAATAACATTTTTTAAATTATAATTTGCACATAAGATAATCCCTAGAAACACGACGTCAACCTCTTGGGGCAACGTTTTGGAACTTTAGGTCAATTCGTTGAGTTAGATATGACTGTGTTAGGCCTCCAAAGGCCAAGTGTCTTCAATCCAAGCTTCTCCTCCATGATCCAAGAGATCCCTCCTTCAGAATGTGCCAAGTGTCTTCAATCCAAGCCTCTCCTCCATGATCCAAGATATCCCTCCTTCAGAACGTGCCAAGTGTCTTCAATCACCACCAAAGCCTAGCCCTAGGGTGACATCAAACCCTCAAAGGTGACATTTTGGCCTCCAAAGGCAAGTTGTTTGGATTGTAGGGGATAGGTGAGATCCTCTAAGGTGTCTCTTGGGCCTCCAAAATCATGTCATCATCATCCATTGTGTGGGCCTTGGTATCCAACCCATGGGCTTCAAGCCCCAAGGAAGCCCAAGCTAGGCTTGTTCTTCCAAATATGTCCACCAAACAAGGTTCTGCAAAGACAATGAATACACCCTCCAAGGATCTCAATTCAAATGCATGATGATGAGTAAACCAAATCAATAAAAGATCCATCTAAGAATGTATATAAAAAACTACCTCATCAAAATAAACAAGTGCTCAAAGATCCTATGCAATTTTCCAAGTTTAGGTATGGGAGGGTTGACAAAGCGACGTATTTGGTGAATCGTACCTCAATTTTAGGAGTGTTTCCCAAGTGGACCCCTCTCTAGGTCATGTGTATGGAGTGACATGAATAAGGGAAAGAATTTTGGGCATGGGGTTCATGAAATACAAGGGATTGTAATGTCTCATTTATGGGTGCCTTTGTAGAGGGTGTGTTGCACCTTCGTTTTCAATGCAACCTTTTTCCAAAACCATTTATTGTCATTAATTTATTAAGGTCCAAACACTTGGTACTCCCTATGATGAATCGATTAGCTTGGGGGGTAGTACCAAAGTGTCACTTGAAGGGAGAAGTACACATGGTGCCATGGGGGTATAATCTATCTTGTAACACACCTTGTGTAAACCCCTCAACAAATGGGACATTCATAATTATGTGTTTTCTTTTGAAGGTCTTTGATTTTCCAGGAGAAACGTTTCATTGCTCTCAATACCTCTTTGGGAGAGAATCTGGAAGGTTCATAATAGGATTTTATCTTTTTCTAGCTACCTTCCCTCTGGGCCTTCATCCCCTTCTTCCCATGAAATGTGGAACAATCCCTTCTTGGGTCGGTACACCCAACGATCCCAAAAGGTAAGGAGATGAGGGGATGAAGTATGGAAAGTGACAATTATGGACGGTAATGGAACGATGACTCGTCAAGAGGACCTCCTAGTAGCACGCCTATCCCTAAGGGTGACCCACTTACTAGGGCACAATGTCAACCACCAAATTGAAACAAGGGAAAAAGCATAATTTCCAAGCAAACACTACATAATCAAAAACAATTTAAGATACAACAAACTCAAATTCCTCAAATATTGAAATGACACTCACCATAATACCTGACTTGTACCTCATGGAGCAAGACCCAATGTCTTCTGGAAGCCAATTGATGTGGTGGATACCCTCATGATGAACTTGGAACTATGGTGGTGAAGCGGATCTATGTCTGTGCAAGTGGACACTGCTAGTCAAGTTGTCTCTCGGTACTCCATGTCTGCAACCTGAGGGCCTCGAGACATCATCTCCTTAGTTATCCCTAGGAGTTGGGGATAACAAAACTGATTCAGAAAACTTGTAGGTGAGGTGGATATCCGATATATATTCAAGCATGAAAGGTATTCTTTGCATAAAGTAGATTGACAATAAATATCAGAAACCACATATGGCTATACTTATAATTCTTTAATCATATTACAGATATTGCATAAACATTCATGAAAAAATACAAAATGATAACAAATATCCTAGCTTGTTTACAAATGTGCAGAGAGTGTCAATCATGACAATATACAAAATGATAGTAAATATTATAACTTGTTTATAAATGGTTGAAACATAAAATGATAAAATGAAAGATGCAGAGGAATATTAAATAAGGATAGATAACTTCAAATGGTAATGAGAATGAAGGTCACTATTATTTAAAGATCAACACAAGTATCACAAACATAGAAGATGTATGGAGGTATTTAGGCATTAATGATATGACCGAATACGTGCTAGGCATTTGGCTATTGAATCCAATAATTTGAAACTCATTCATGAAAATTGTAGGTGAGGTGGAGATATATTCAAGCATGAAAGGTATTCTTTGCATAAAGAAGATTGGTAATAAATATCAAAAACCATATATGGATATACTTAGAATTCTTTAATCATACTATAGATAGTGCAGAAACATTTGTGATAGGATACAAAATGATACTAAATATCATAACCTATTTATAAATGTTCATAGAATCCTTGCAATAGCCACAAGGAATTTGTATCATAACTTATTCATTAACTGTGAACATAAAAACACTATAGATAGGATGTATAAATTCCACGAAAAAAAAGAAACGGAATAAATAAGAAAGAAACAATAAAAAGAGATGAAAGAAACAAGAAAGAAACAATAAAACAAAGGAAAATTGGTTCTGCAACCATGTGTGGTGAATCCTTTGGTAGAAACCCAAATCTTCAATAATAGAATGATCCCCTGGGGTACAAATAAACTCAATATCCAGGCTATAAAAATTCCAACCTTTTCTAAGTCTTGACCGCTACCTTTTATCCTTTTCTTGATTACTGATTTCTAGCCTTTTTTTGTGTAACTACTTTCTAAAATTAGAATGGGAGATAAGATGATTTGGGGCATCTCGAAACCTCATGAAATTGGTGTCCTAATATTCCCACAAAATAATAAAATTGATGTTATTTAACCTCCAACCATTCCAGTTGTAGTAACAATTTACTATTTTCCCTATCTCTCCCAAAGGTTGAGTAGATTTTGATGCTTTTTGTATTCTTTCGTGAACTTTAAAAACTAATACTTAAACCCTTTGAAATGATGCCACTTGTCATTTTTTTTTCTATATTTTACAAACTTGTGAAGGGGATTAGATCACTGTTTCTTTAGTCAATATGTAGCCACATATTCTCATTGGATCCACCATTTCTAAAGTTCTACTCATATCTCCAAATTTTGCAAATCCATAAATTATGGTGGTAAATTTCATGGTGATGGTCTTGATCAAGAGTTCTAATGGCATGGTCTATGTTACCAAGTTTACAAAATGCATTTGAAATAATGTTATAAGATACAAAATCAGGCTTGAAACCTTCTCTCATCATTTCTTTTAAAATAAAATGGCAAAGGAATTTGCACGGTCATTTGATTGCACATATCCATTAATCGACATTGAATACATCTTTGTGTTGTGTTTTATACCATAAGCCTCCATTCCCTTACTCATCTCCATTGTTTTAGAAGCCTATCACCTTTGGTATAGAGATGCATAAGACACCCATAGTTGATAACTGAAGGTTCCATGCTTATCATATTTGGTAACAAACCATTCTCTAATTAAATGAACTCTTTGTCTCATTAAACAATTTCACACAGTTCTATAATGGGATTTCATGTCAATTATCTTACCAAGATTAGATTTTATATCTGCTACATTTTCTAAAGGATTATAAAGTGCCTAATAGACCTCATTTATGCAAACAGAGTAAAGGAGGATATGTGACCTTGGCCCGATCTACTATTGGGAGAGAAAAAGTTTGTGGAATGATATTTAGATGATCTATAATGAGAATGCTCTGTCACACACATCAACTAAACCGAGTTGTAGTTGTTTGCTTCTGTGCCAAGGAGTACATTTGAAAAAGTGGACACATGCAGTTTTCACAATAGACATAAATATGTATAATGAACTGTAAACTCTACAAGAAAGGAATTCCACACCTTTAGACATGCAATAGTCAGTTTCTCTTAAATGATAGCAAGCTTATCAAGAGTTGCCAAAATTTTGGGAGGATTATATCGATTTGTCCTTTTCATGTTTCTCATTTTGATCGAATTTGAAGGTACTCTTGTAGTAGATGTCATATATGTTAAGTGAAAAAAAAAGAGATAGTCAAGTAACCTGGATTTGGCACCTTCAATTTCTTTTGTTTAGTGCTAATAAAAATCTAGTGGCATGCTTTCTAACAACAAAAGAGGGGGCTGATGTGATTAATCGTCTCCATAAATATGATTTCACTCTTTCCCGATATCCTTGGGAGGAAATAGAGTGACACAATTTTATCCTTATTAACACAATCAAACTTTTGGAATTGTTTGGCTATAATGATGAGAGAATGAATGACAGAAACAAACTGATCCATTGCAACCATTCAATAAAAGATTTGAGTTATTCTATGATTATAATTTCCCATCTTCCATAAAAAGGTCAAAAGAAGAAAGTAATCCTTGGGATCCATCTTCCATTATCTGGTCATGACTAGCTACCCCAATAGATCCACCTTCCATTATCTGGCCATGACTATCTACCCCTGTAGATCCACCTATTTGACTACCTCCAGGAAATGCACCTTCAAGTCATAACCCACTTGAACCGCTTGGGGATTTTGTAATTTTAGAAATTGCTTCAAGAGGAGTTGTGATCATGTTTACATCACATAATGGGTAATCTATCCGATGTTTAAGTAATCTTGCACCAAATAAGTACGCATGTGGTTCATCATATATATTAAATTTAGTTCCTAGAAAATCAGAGCTTAGTTTTCATACATAATTATCACTGCCTTGGTCAATCTCTGTTTGGAAGATTCAAATATCTAGATTGTCAAAAGTTCCCTTATGCGATACATGTATTTTTATTCCTATATGCAAAATTATGAGAATTTTGGTTGAGGATTTCAACACTAGACACATGGAAAAAAGTATGGTTCAAACTCTAGCATTGTGGTTGAGGATTTCAACACTATTTTGATAAAATCAGAGAAAAAGGGAGGTAATATAGTTCATGACCCCATGAGAGAAAGAATGGAGGACTTAATTTTTGATTGGGATCTTTTAGATGTAAAACTAGCCAAAGGAAAGTATACTTGGAGTAACAAAAGAGTGAATCCTAGTTTCATTGCATCTCGTTTGGATAGGTTTCTCATTCATAGTGATTTTTAATCTCTAATTATATTATCTCTTCTAAAATTATACCTTTTGTTGTCTTCGATCATAAGCCTATTGGTATAACCTTTGAACACTTAGAAAATTTTGGGCCCATTCCTTTTAGATTTAACCCTATATGGCTTCAAAAGGAGGAATTTATGGCTCTTGTAGAGGATACTCGGGAGAAACCAATTACAGGGTCTCCGAACTATATCTAGGAATCTAAACTAAAGGTAGTCAAACAGATTCTGAAATATTGGGTTAAAATATTATATATTCCTCTAGAGCAAGAAAGGAAAGAATGTCAAAAACAACTAGAAGGAATACAAAAACAAATGGAAAAGGATGAGGTCACTGAGCACATGTTATAGGAAGAAAGATACACTAGCCAAAAGTTGAATGTGGTCTTTAGAAAGGAGGAAGAGTAATGGTGATTAAGATCGTGGAGCCTTTGGTTGAAAGCGAGATATAGAAACACTTCTTTCTTTCACAAGAACACTAAAGCACGGGGGCATAAGAATATAATTAAAATAATGTACTAAGAAAGAGGGTAGAAGATAGAATATTTCATAGAAGTGAAAGAAGCAGCTAGGAAACACTTTGAAGAACTTTATGCAACAGAGGAAGAAGAAGATAGATAAAAAACCAAAGAAATCATGGAACACATTGACTAGGCTATGAACATATTGGTTTTTGTTGTAGAGTCTTTTTTGAGCATGGGAATGTAGAAAATTCCTCTCTGAAGGCAAATGATTTTCAATCTAATAGGCAGAAGAATATCAAATCTTATTGTTGGAAAGACTCGAAAAAGGAAAACTCAAAGAATGTATTTTGGGTGCCATTAAAAAAAAATATTCTAGAGGTGCCCAAGCATGTGTTATTGTAAAGGACTTTGACCAATCCACGGGGGGTGGTGGTGTAGACATGGATACAATAACTCATGAATCAAACCATTTGTCGATAGTCTCCTTACCCAAAAACTCCCTCAAGGGGATGAAGAGGAGGCATGCATTAGATAATTCAAATAAGAAAAAAGAATCAATCCATTCAATATCACCAGATGATGCAAAACAATTCACATTGTTAAACTCTCCATCAATGTCTAATTAGTGTGATGGTCAGATTTAAGTTCAAAGAGAAAATGAAGAAGGAAGTTGGTTACCCTCCATCATCAAAGGTTCTTAACACATTTTTGACATGCCAAATTGGTCTAAATGAATGTTAATAGGATATTATATCCTTCTTTTATGATCCAATATTGTACTCAGGTTCAAATCTAACTAACTTCCACTATAAATCCCAATTTAGGTGCAACAAACCGCAAACTACACCTAACAAGAAACTTGGGACTCAACCTAGAGTGAAGAAGACATACCAAAATGGAGGTGCCTACCCTTTCGTCCAACACACAACGAGACATTATCTTATTATGGAGGAAGGATCAACCTTCAACATAACCTATGAGTTGAATTTTGGATCCACTCAAGGGCACGAGGAGAGAGATCCACATAAAGATAATGTCACATTAGGGCACAAGGTCACGTGACCATATGGAGTTGCAAAAGGGGTAGAGAGCATGTAGGTAGATTTGGGAGTCCTATGGTCATACAACCATATGGTCTCTCATGGGAATGGTTGCTTGGACGCTTTAATTCTTAGAAGGGTGGATCAGATTCTTTTTGTACTTAGAGGGAGATCACTAGTTTGGGTCATTGAAGAAGAGGATCATGTGTACACAAGGAGGACTTGTTCTCCACTAGAGTATTTTCCTTTGAATTGTGGATATTTAATTGGATCTAGTTGGAATGTTCTGTCCTAATTGATTGGAAAGTTTGAAGGGGTTGTATATCTCAAAAATATATTGATAGGTCACAACCTAGCGAGACACCAAATTGATGTATGAGACCCGCTTGTTTGTGGGAAAATGAATAAAACCTCTATGCATACCACAAACATAGGGGTATCATACATTAATTTGATGCTAGTAATGTTTTATAAATTATGGATATCTTAACAATAATCAAAATTGTATTTTTACATTTCTATGTCTCCATAAGTTGTACATTGAGTTCTATACTTTAAAAAACACGTCAAAACCATTATCTTATCATTTTACTTTGTCCAAATCCATTAGCCCATACAAATTGATAAGAGTTTTCCACGAGATGCATTTCCATCACCAAGACATGCATGAATCATAGAAGACAAATTCTTTATATGAGTAAATAATATATAAGCAAATAAACAGGCATTTAGTTATGTAAAATACTCTAGAAAAAACTTAAGTGGTCGCATACCTTAATGAGATTATCTTTGTTTCAAGAATAGTTTATTCTCTATTGAACATGGCCAACCACGTGAAGGTGGAAGCTCATATGGCCCATCCCCCCCCCTTCACATCGCTCTCAATTTCCCATACCCAACACATGATTTTGTTTATATAGAAAACATATAGACATTCATGCATAACTAGGATAGTCATCAAAAAATATGAACATATAAACATTGAAGCATAATGTTGTAAATCATATAAAAAATGTTTCATACTAGCAACATCGATAAACATCCAAATACAAGTCATGAATTTATACATCTATTTTTTCTTTGATTTATGTTTTTTTACATTCATAAAATTGATGATTGGGGTATCAAAATCATCCTTTGACATTGTATTTATTGTGCCCTGCCCTTCTATTGTTTGTGTTTCCATACGCTCATGTACCATACTTCTGGTACGTTGCTGAGAAGTGCGTGGAGGCATCTGTGCAGGGGCGTGAACTGCAACAACGAAAATGATCATATCGATATGTTGAAATATAATTGAAATAACTATTTCATTATTTTGATTAACATTACAATATTTCTCTTTACCTCTCTATGTAGCTATGACAGTTGGTGTCTTAATTTCTTGTCCACTTGGTTCTTCTCACAGTTCACCCTCCTGAGCTACATGCTCTTCCATTTAAAGAAGATAATATATAAGTATAAGTCATGAAATAAATATCTACAATCACAGTAAATATTTATAATTCTGAATCATACATACCAGAATGGGCACTCTGCTCCCCACTATCATTGGACATGTGTTCCCTAGTATGAAGTGGTGTCTGCTAAATACCACTAGATTCACTACTGCGGTTTCACTGTTGCTTGAAAACAAACATAAATACTTAGTTAAGGGTGATATAATAAAATATGAATAGACTTTACAAGCATGCTATTGCGGTTTCCTTATTCATTTTATTTACCTGCGTGGCTAGGGAGATTGGAGTCTTCCCCAAGCTTCTCCTATATTCAATCACACTTTTAAAATTGTGCTTGTAACCAATATTTAGGTCCTCCTCAGTGGTCGAAGTGTCGAACATATTTAACTGCAATGCATAACACCATTAAAATTACCAATAATAAAAACAAATATTTGTTCGCTACTATTAAATAAATATTCACCACAGTTAATCATTTAATTCTTACGATTTAGGCTTTTAGTTTTCCATAGCCACCCTGGCCTAGTTTATGTTGCATGTGCTTTTCCATTCTATCATTGGTTTCTTTGGAGGTGTCAGGTAGCCTATGTATGGAATTTTTGAAAAAAAATAGATATCAGAATTGTTACTTAAAACAAGAAAGAAAAACATAAATAAGCATATTTCACTAAGAACATGACATGTGTTGTACCTTGCTTGACCAAGTCGTGGATGTCTTCCTTGTTTTTTAAAAAATTTCTCCTTTGCATCCTCTATCAGGGCCTTCCACGCTTTCTCCAGAACCATGGGAAGGCACTCATACTTGAGGTCTAATTGCAATTTCTCCCTATATTGGGCCCTGGTATATTTTAAATTCTCGTCGGCTAACTTTGTAACCACTTTCTTGTTGAACGTATTGCCAAACAAGTTTACCATGTGGCCTATCAATTCATATTTCTTTTCGCTATCTTGGCCATTCCACCATGTGTGAATGGTGGGGCCAAACAACTCCAATGCTTTGTCATTCAAGTTTCTGTAGAAAACATTGTTTCCTGCAGAAACATGTTATCCATTAATTTATAATAATCTCAACAAATGTCCATTTCCATTTCATGATAAAAATGAATCAATTAATTAACAAACACCTACAATCTTCTGAATCTTGATTGGAACAGATGCGTAATCCACCAGAAAGGTGAGATCTAGTGTTCCAGTGCTTTTAATTCATGCTTCTTCACGAATAACTTCCTCTCCATCTACAGTACACTCATCTTCGGAGTCATGTGGAGTCCCAGGATCCGACTCATCATGCTCCGGCGTGTCATGCTGGTCAACATCATTGTGCTCATCAATGGATTCGAGGGGAACCTTAGGAGGGTAAAAAATCATCACTTGTACTTTGCTATCTTGACTTTTTTGTTACATTGGACCATCACTGCTACCTATAGCAGTTGCAGGCTCGACAGGTTCCTGGGGCACGGGGTTTAAAAACTCTTACAAACAAAAAAATTTACTTTATCATATCATATAGAAAATATAAAACAAAAAAACAGATATGAAATTGTCATAGCTGATAAAAATATGTGAAGATGCCACTTACCCCAAAATTAGTTATTAGATTTTGTAGCAAAAATTATTTCCTTGTTCTTCTGTGTCAGGGGTCTTTTGTGAAACAAACCTAGATATTCTATGTTTTCCTTCTTCAAGGCCTTTGCGACAGGTTCTCTTGTGTCAGTGGAATAAAATATTTTGTACTCAATATCCTCAGTGGGTGCCTTCCCACGTTGACCATGCCACAATACATTAATGAATAAAATTAATGAGATGAACTTTAACAATTAAGAAATTTAGTTATTGTAGTCATAAGTTATTACTATATTTAACATTTACATGTTGAGGCACAGAGGATGCCTTTCCACGGTCACCCTGGACAAATGTAGCGGGTGATTTTCCACGGTCACCCTGGATAGATGTTGACACAATAAATCAATCAACAAAAGTTATGAAATTCACTTGTAACATTAAAAAAAAGAAATATTGCAGTAATATCAGAAAATAAATAATGAAATTTCAGAAATTTAGTTTTTTTAGTCATAAGTTGTTACCATATTTAACATTTACTTGTTAAGGCATAGCAGGTGCATTTCCACGGTCACCCTGGACAGATGTAGCGAATGATTTTCCACGGTCACCCTGGACAGATGCTGACACAATAGATCAATCAACAAAAGTTATGAAATTCACTTGTAAAATTAAAAAAATGAAATATTGCAGTAATATTAGAAAATAAATAATGAAATTTCAGAAATTTAGTTATTGTAGTCATAAGTTGTTACTATATTTAACATTTACTTGTTGAGGCACAATGGGTGCATTTCCACGGTCACCCTAGATAGATGTTGCGGGTGATTTTCCACGGTCACCTTGGACAGATGTTGACACAATAAAGCAATAGAAAAAAGTTATGAAATTCACCTATAACATTAAAAAAATGAAATATTGCAGTAATATCAGAAAATAAATAATGAAATTTTAGAAATTTAGTTGTTGTAGTCATAAGTTGTTACTATATTTAACATTTACCTGCTGAGGCACAACAGGTGCATTTCCACGGTCACCCTGGACCGATGTAGCGTTTGATTTCTCACGCTCACCCTGGACAAATGTTGACACAATAAATTAATCAACAAGAGTTATGAAAGTAATTGTAACATTAAAAAAATGAAATATTGCAGTAATATCAGAAAATAAATAATGAAAAAGTAAATATATGCAGTAAAAAATTGAAATATTGCAGCGATAAATTATAAAAATGATTGATCAAAGGTTGAGTTGAATGGTATGTAAGATATTTACCCCCATAGTCGCACCCCCTCCATCTATTCAATTTAAGTTGTAATTGATCAACAACTCTTCACCTGAAACTATTGTTTTTGTTGCACATACAAATATACGATTTCCTCCGCGTCCCTCAAATATGCAATTCAATTTATTAGTTGTTTCCATTGGTCATGTACTATTTATAAATCTCGCAATGTTTCCAGAAGCTTTTGGCCTTCCATCAATATACATAGTTTCCCCTTTATTTTGATTGTTATCTACTAGTTGTATATAATTTGCGGCAACTCTGTATCTCCACATACTTTGCGTATATCGGACCAACATCAACCAATGATTGTATTTGTATAATGGTCTGACATACTCCATCAATTCAATTACAGTTCCATAGCTGACCTTTATGCCATCCATGGAAAATAACCCCAATCCATGTAAGGACGAAGGAGTAGTGTGATACATCCTCCCATTGATGAAGAAATATGTGTCCACTTCAAGTAGCTCATTAGGTTCCCATCGTTGCACTAGATGTCTATACCTCAAGGGAAACTCAATTTCACCTATGCTCTCAGCATCATAATTACATGACCCTCCGTTGGCAATAAAAAATTGCATGCGTATACATAATCTTTTCCTTACCTTTTCAAATCTAGTTGATCTAGAACCGATAGATCTAGTACAACACTTCTCACTTTCAATTTCTCTGAGTATATCTTGATCATCACTCAAGGAAGATAGATCCGTCAGATACCTATTTGGTGGTACCTACACTCATTAAAACAAGAAGATAATTTATCATGCAAATATAAGTTTGTGGTACCAACACTCGAAAAAATGAGAAGATAAGTTAGCGAGCAAATATTTAGGGAACCCATGTTTTGCTTGGAGAATATACTTGATTCTATTATATGTAACAAACTTATTGGGGTCCTTGTTTACTTGATTCATATCACACTTGGCATCCAATTATTGTTATCTTGGTATGCTTTGGAGTGTGATTCTTCTCTTTTATAGAATGGCATTAAAGTCCCAACATTAGAGGTGTATGAAATTCATTAGGATAGAAAGAGGCATTAAAGTCCCAACATTAGGCTTGGGAATTTATGTAGATAGGGTGATGAAGGAAATGCAGCCTTAGCGAGGATATTTAGCGTCTATGATACTAAAACGTCTTAGTGGATGACACTTTTCTCGATGATATTAAAAAGGCTTAGTGGATACTCAAAAAGATAGATGATTTAGAATTAATGAATGGTTGGAGGATACTCAACAAGATAGATGCTTTAGAATTAATGAATGGTATCCCAAGGGTGCTAAGGCCTCATATAAAGATGGGTCAAGTGACAAGGTAAGATAGAAGTTATATGACAAAGCAAAAGTGTTCTTGCAACAACTATAAGTGCCAATACAAGTTGAAGGAAAGGACAAACTCTTATATGAAACAATAGATGCTTGCACTAATCAAGATAGGTACATTAACAATGGTGCATGAGAAACAAGCATATAACAACAAAGACAATGGTATCTCTCAAGTACAAATACTGTCAATATGTAAATGAATACAATTGGCTTCTTCATAACTTGAGGGTCTTCACTATTCTTACGACATCCATTTGTACCTCTCATTTTCATACACCTTTGTACAAAAAAATTCACTAGTGTATGCTTCATGTAAAATCAGGAGTAACATGATTGATATAACAAATCTCATACGATTAAGAGATATAATGATAAGGTATGAACCACTAAATGTTTTATCAACTAAATTCTTCACTAATATTTTTTACATAATAAGATGTTCAGCCTATAAAGGCTCATTATAAACAATCTCTCGTTAAAAATACCTCAAATTCTACACATAGTTAACATATGTAGAGTCCAAGAACCAGATTCCATGGGAGGACATGATGTATCAATTATGTCATATGTAGGAGATTGAGATGGAGGAACACTTTTTTTTTCCAATGTACCACCTACTATAAGATTGGGGGACACTTCTACTACCTTTTCAGGAAGTCTTAGAAACCCCTCTCCACCTTTTTCCAATACCTGGATGATTGGTGTCTTGCCTTGTTTTTGAGGGATACATTGGGTCTCCAATCGTCCATGTCAAGGCCCCCAACCCAACTGAACACTTCTTGAATGATTACATCAATTTTTTTAAAGATCCCATCAAACAAGGGCACCATTAGGTAGGTTGACAATAGCCCCATTCCAGTAGGGTCCAGATCTGGGTGATATCAAGGGGCCTCCAACCCCCCCCCATCAATGAGATATGTATGAACTTGCCAACTTGAATCCTGAGACAAGGCCCAACGTTCTAGCAAGCAATTCTTTACATCTAGAAAATAGCACTGAGCTCCCCCCTTGAGGCAGAGAGACACGCAACAGACCAATCCTTCTTCTAGCTTCTTCTCTTCAACCTAAGAGGATAGGAGTGACACTTTTATAGAAGTGGATGACTTGTAGAGCAGTGTTTCCTCTTAATTCTCGAGCGACATGTCAGGGGGCTCTAAGGCCTCTTTCCTTGTACCCCCCTTTGAGGCTGGATATTGGTCGCCTATGTCTCACTATCACTCAACGTTCATTTTCACTTTATTTTTGTAAAAGTAACGTCTGTTAGCGCTTGGTAAATTTCCTAGAGGTTGAAACAAAAGAAATCTACGAAGGTAACTTTATCCAACCGCTTTTAAAGCTGGGAATCTAGCCCTTCTAGCTTCAGAGAGGGATCTCTCTATATGATTTAGCTTTGTTTATAACTTTAGATATTAGGCTAGGTATAGGAATAGGTAGGTTTTGTTGTAAAAGTGTTTTGAGTTTGGTTGAGTCTGTCTATACTTCCATTGGGCTATGGGGTCTATATTATTTAAGTATGAAATACAACCAGAAACGATAAAGAATACTTCCACAGGGCGAGATAATGCATTCGCTGGATCTTTTAGTAGATTAAATGATGGATTGAAGAAAAGATGAGGAAATACTTTCAATTAACAAGCAGTTAAGAATTTCTTAATTGAAAACATCAGAAGATAAACATTAAAATCTCCAGAGTTGGAAACAGGGTATCTAAGATAAATCCTGCAACATACGTTACTCTTAAAGATTAGTTTCAGAAAATAATATGATCACAAAGTAAGAATAACTTTCAACTAAGAGAATAAACGTCACTAGTGAAAACACGCAAGAATCCTGTAAAAGTGCTTCCTTTTCATTAATGGCAGATCTCCTTCAAAAATGGTTACAGTTTGATAGCGTCAGGGTGTAAGGATCAACAATCCCAAATACTTCAAAAAGTGAAGTATTTATAATTCAAATTACAAACGTTCATGTCGTAACTGATCAGGACGTGCTCATTCTATTTTTAGCCTAACTGATTTAACTAATCAAAACTTCTTGATGACTCGGTACAACTGCATGTGGAATTTATGGGGTAGGCCGCTAGCGAGGTTCCTTCGCAACCTCTTCTGACTGGACAGGTGACTGGGGCTGGACAACTCATCTGCTAATCGAGCAGATCGCATAGTTCTTCCCATCTGATGTGACTTGGCACTGTGACCTTGAGTAGTCTCCGATACACCTCATCCATTTCCGTATATTTAGCAAAGGTGGGCTTTGTGATGAAAATGTATCGAATCTCATGTTGGATACTGATGTCCAACTGGAGGGCATCCATGAATGATTTACCAGTGATGCTCCCTTGTATCCCTGCAAACTTTGAACTGTCTTTAGACACTTCAACTAATCTCTTCTTGTAATTCGGGAGTGTCATTAATTTATCATTAATGACCTTCAGACCAGGTAGGCCTTTCTTTTGGAGAGCATCAATCTTACTGAAGAACTTTTGTACTCCTTGGTCCATGACCTGAACCTTTTCTTCCAGCTGAAGCATTAGACTTCTCTTGGTTAAAACCCTTTTTACTTCAAGTATGGTCTCTGTTTTGTCCTCGATCTTTAGTTCTTCTAGTTCTTCTCTGGTCTTGGAATTCAGGAACCTGATGATCTCATTTGCTTGTGTTGGCATGTTTCCCAATTCCACTCTGATCTTCTCAATTGCTTGTTTGCTCCTCTAGAGCAACTCATTCTGTTCAAACATAATTTGGATCATTGGCCATATTTCATTTATGGACTTTATGATGTCTGTCCATACATTCTCTTTGACCTCAGCCAAAGTCTTCCCTGCCACTGTTTGTTTTTGGAGCTGTTGTAGTTCCT
>ML831506.1:100671-117872 GCA_009831015.1 Picea engelmannii | reverse complement strand
GTCTACTACGACTAACTTCAAATTTTTGGCCTTCCAGAATTGTGGTTGAACTTTTTCCGAATACACTCTGTATTTTATACCTACATTGTTCTTAAAGCCAGTCAATATATCGTCTGAACAATGCCTCAACTATACCATGTACAACTCCCAACAAAATCCCGATGAACAACAAAACTAGAGTTTATTCTTGCATCGTTAATCTTCGATTGCTTGGCCACGAAACTGGTGGAACGTTATACGGGGTTTCTTATTCTGCCATTTCGTCCTGTATCTTCAGCCCTCTCAGTGCCATCGCTTTGATTCTCTGCATAGCCAGAGGCAATCAATTATCGAGAGAACCACATTCAAACGACCCTTGACAGTATTGTCAGTCCTACCAGGGGAATCTCTCTGACTTATCTAAAAGAGCCATAATTAGTAGTCCATGCATGGCCAATGAAAATGCAACATGTCCATAACACCCACATGAGCCAACGCGCTACCAAATAGGTCAGGTCTCTGATTCGCACAAGCTACAACAAGAAATCCACCATTATCGCCGGGAACAAATTCAGGTAGCCATTTTCCAGAAGACTGTTCTTTATCGCTCGAAAAAGCCTATGTCTTCATTAAATTATTGGACAGTGATTGACCATTATCATCCTCAGCGTATATGAAGGAGTGGAGGGATTTGGTCTATCGAAGTATGCTGATCGTTCTCATAGCTCTGGTGCACCGCCTCCGCCCCTGACATCAGCAAAGGAAATAATCCAGCCACGATCATGCAAACTCTTAATATCACTACGCCATCATTTTTCTAAGACCTCACCATATGCACCATGCCCATGTAATATGATAGGGTTTTGCCCGTCCTTTTTTATTTTATGTGAATAAACAACTGTTAGAGGAACATAAGTATGATCCATGGAAAGTACATCTCGCTGTTCGCATGCATAAAATTCAGGCAGGTCATTCCAGCTCCCACGGGCATGTTCTATGCTAGTTACAAATTTATTAACTACTTTTGGTGAATCTAAACCTTTCATAATCTTGTTTCCAGATGAAGTTCTACCATATAAGACTTGATTTCTTTCTCCCAGCACCTCTTCTTGCTCAAACATAACCCACTCTCTGCTTGATAAATTGTAGTTGACCACAACATCAGGCATCACAGGCGAGGATATAACAAGCCGTACAACATTCTGAAGAATGAGTACCATATGCTTATCAAAAAACAAAACATCCTCAATCCTCGTATCTGTGTCATCAATAAAGACATTCTCTGATCAGTGCATAACCAACCCTTCACATCGTTGTTCACTTTATTGACATCTATGCAGATCGACATGGTGTAGGCATGGACAAGCTATGTGAAAAGAGCATTCACAGCAGTCGAAGGCTTCAGGCTTTCAATCTTCTTGAATATTGTCTCCATAACCTGAGGAATAATTCCTATTTCACCACCATCACCATAACCAGTGCCCATGGTATATGTCTTACCAGAACTAGTTTGTCCATATCCAAGAACCGTAGCATTGTAGCCATGGGACAAACCATCAATAAGTGTAGCAACATGTTCTTCAAAAATGGGTGTTGAAGGAGACCTCGTGCTACCATATACATGATCAAATGTAAATGAATAAGAACCAATTTGTACCTTGGGCAACACAGTCAATTTTTATATCTATTACAACATCGGCTCCCTCTAGGGATGGTACTTTCTCGTAAAGTGCCAAGAACAATAGACCAGGTGGCCTTCATCCATTGGGTGGCCTTAACGTGAAAGATGTAAATTCTGAGTTCTCCCGCTAGTGAAATCACCATCAGAAACTTTTAATGGAGTCGCCAGAGCATGTGCAACCAATATTTTCCTATGACTGGCTGCTCAACCAGGCCTTAGGACTATGACAATGTCGTTCTCCCAAGGATAGATATCAATCTCGAAATCCCCGGAAGCGACGCCAGAATGTTGACACTCATAACTGAAATGGGTTACAGCAAATCAATCCCGAGGCAACCTTGAACCACTTTGGATTGGAAGATTCCCTCCTCCAACCTGAGAGGGATTTCTCGAAAAATGTCATAATATGAAATTAAGTAAGCTTGAAAAAGGTGGGCATATTTATGGGTAAATGATGGTCTTGGATATTTGGGGTTTGGGGGTTAAACCAGGGAAAATGGTCCATTGGGCATGGAGTCAAATGAAAACTGAAGAAATGAAACAATAGCAGAGATCATTTAACTTGCCGAAAGTGAGGCAAATTAAGTCTATCTTTCAACGCTTTGATTGTCATGATGCGATAGTAGAAAGAAAAAGGAAAGGCCAATGTAGCAGAGAATATATGCATAATTCTTAAAATGCAGATTTGTCTTACACCCGCTGATAGCTGGTGTAGAGGAAAGACAATAAACAATTACAGAAAACCCAAATCCATTCGTTATAGTAGTGGTCGTACTAAAGTATAACAAAGCACATCAGTTAGAAGAAAATGAAATGAAACGTGGTTGCGAAGGAATAAGGAAGAAATAACATTATGAAAATGATAACACATCAACTATGAGTAAGGATCATATCAAATGAATTCCAAGCAGATTTAACACAACTGAAGAAGAGGAAGACATGCTGAAGGAATCGACTGTGATGAATCTCACAGTCTCAAGCAAAAAATCATCTTGATTATTTCATTCTGGTTTACAAAATAACTCAGCCATACAATGGAACCCCTCTTCACAGAGGTTTTCCCTCAGCGCTGTACTCATGCGCCCCCCCTTTGCTGTTACATACATCAGTCTTTTTTAAAAGAGAAATCTAGAACTCTTTGTGTTCTGGGAACCTGAAGTGTTTCCTCTTCATGGAATATGTGAATGCCAGGTGCATCTGCCAGATGCTCTACTATTACCTGAACCATCGCTAATCACTTGACAAGTGGGGTATTTAATTTCGTATTATTTGTGCATTACAGTCTGAATTCTTCTTAATGTCCATAATGAGTCTTCCCAGGTCACTATTTTGTACCGATCCCTCTATGTTTTTTCACACACAACCAACCATTGTGGCAGAAGTATTAGTTAACTTACAAGGAAAGAAAAAGTGGTTTGGACTATTATCATTATTTAAAGGGGTTTGTACCGTTATCCTTATTCATTCATTCAAAGTTGGAGGAGCGACTGAACCGCCCTCCCAGATAGGCTTCCAAGCATTTTTTGGAATTCATAACATGCACGTTCTGATCATCGTTGTCAAATGACTCCACATCGTCATCCACCCCAAGCATTGCAAGAGTTAAATGATTGCGGAGATCAGAAATCTCATAATTCCCCCCTCCATCTTCTTCATCGTTTGTTGCATCTGCATGATCATTATCAGTGTCCATGTGTTTGGGGATACTCATATTCAATTGAGGCCATGTCCAGTGAGTTAGATCATCTCCCTCACCTCGCAATAGTTTTAAAATCTGAGTCATTCGAGGCCGAAGCCGAGGTGCTTGCCTTAAACAAAGGGCAGTAGCATGTATCATCCTCTGCATCTCACATTCATTGTAGGCATCTTCCAGATTTGGATCGACTAGTTCCTTCATAGATCCATTCTCAAGTAATGGCCTTGCCCATGTCACCAGGCTCTCTTGGCAATTCAAAATTTTAGTATCAATTGGATTTTTTCCAGTTATCAGCTCTAGAAGAACCACCCCAAATGAGAATACATCTGTGCTCTCATTAACTTTGCCATACAAGAAATATTCTAGAGCCATATACCCAAATGTTCCTACAACATCATTGCAGATGATGTGTGATGTAGTCGTTGAGGCCCATTTAGCTAGCCCAAAATCTGATAACTGAGGTTCAAAGTCATCAAAAAGAAGAATATTGTAAGATTTCACATCCCTGTGAATGACAGGCCGATTACAACCATCATGCAAGTAATTTAATGTTTCAGCAACTCCAACGACCACTTTCAATCTTTCACCGGTTTATCCTTTTCCACATGAAGGTTCTCCTTAAGGTTCCCTCTTGATACAAAGTTATAGACAAGAAGGCATTCCTCACCATATATACAGTAACCAATTAGGACAATAATATTCTTGTGCTGCAAGGAAGTAATTATCTCGACTTCTCAGAGTAGCTCGTCTTCTGCTTCCGGAGAAAAATTCAAGAGTTTTAGTGCCACTGATTTTCCATCAGGAAGAACACCTCGGTAAACTCTGCTACAACCTCCTTTTCCAAAAATATTCCGTTCAGAGAACTTTAAGGTTTCCGATTCCAACACGTCATAAGTGAACTTCTTGCATATTTTACTTTCGAGAAGACATTAAAATAGACATACAGGCTGTAAATACTTAGATAAAAAAGATTTTTTAGTGCTAGAAATGTGCAAAGAATCAATAGAGTTTAAACGAAGCCTGAGGCAATGGCATCTACAAGGTTAGTCGAAGCTTGAGAAACATATATGATATATATATTAGGTCACTTATGCCCAAGGTGTCGCTCCAGAACGTGCTTGACCGGTGGATTCTATGTGAAAAATACACCGTCAGTTGACAGCTCATACATGGACTCTATGGAACCCGACCGTCTGCTACGACTAACTTCAAATTTTCGGCCTTCCAGAATTATGGTTGAACTTTTGCCAAATACAATCCGTATTTTATGCCTACATTGTTCTTAAAGCCAATCGATATATCGTCTGAACAATTCCTCAACTATACCATGTATAGCTCCCAACAAAATCCCGATGAACAACAAAACTAGAGTTTATTCCTGCCATTTCGGCCTATATCTTCAGCCCTCTCAGTGCCGTCACTTCGATTCTCTGCATAGCCAGAGGCAATCAATTATTGAGAGAACCACATTCAAACGACCCTTGACAGTATTGTCAGTCTTTCCAGGGGAATCTCTCTGACTTATCTGCAAGAGCCATAATTAGTAGTCCATGCGTGGCCAATGAAAATGCAACATGTCCATAATGCCCACATGATCCAGTGCGCCACCAAATAGGTTAGGTCTCTGATTCACACAAGCTGCAACAAGAAATCCACCATTATCGTTGGGAACAAATTCAGGTAGCCATTTTCCAGAAGACTGTTCTTTATCGCTCGAAAAAGCCTATGTCTTCATTAAATTATTGGGCAGTGATTGATCATTATCGTCCTCAGCGTATACGATGGATTGGAGGGATTTGGTCTATCGAAGTATGCCGATCGTTCTCATAGATCTGGTGCACCCCCTCCACCCCTGACATCAGCAAAGGAAATAATCCAGCCATGATCTTGCAAACTCTTAAGATCACTACGCCATCGTTTGTCTAAGACCTCACCATATGCACCATGCCCATGCAATATGCCAGGGTTTTTCCCATCCTTTTTTATTTTATTTGAATAAACAAATGTTAGAGGAACATAAGTATGATCCATGGAAAGTACATCTCACTGTTCGCATGCATAAAATTTAGACAGGTCATTCCAACTCCCACGTGCATCTTCTACTCTAGTTACAAATTTATTAACTACTTTTGGCGAATCTAAACCTTTCATAATATTATTTCCAGATGAAGTGCTACCATATAAGACTTGAGTTCTTTCTCCCAACACCTCTTCTTTCTCAACAATAACCCACTCTCTACTTGATAAATTGTAGTCGACCACAGCATCAGGCATCATAGGAGAGGATATAACAAGCCGTACAAAATTCCGAAGAATGAGTACCATATGCTTATCCAAAAACACATCATCCTCAATCCTCGTATCTGTGTCATCAATAAAGACATTCTCTGATCGGTGCATAACCAACCCTTCACTTCGTTGTTCACTTTATTGACATCTATGCATATCGACATGGTGCAGGCATGGACAAGCTGTGTAAAAAGATCATTCACAGCAGTCGAAGGCTTCAGGATTTCAATCTTCTTGAATATTGTCTCCATAACCCGAGGAATAATTCCTATTTCACCACCATCACCATAACTAGTGCCCATGGTATATGTCTTACCAGAGCCAGTCTGTCCATATGCAAGAAACGTAGCATTGTAGCCATGGGACAAGCCATCAACAAGTGTAGCAACACGTTCTTCAAAAATGGATGTTGAAGGAGACCCCGTGCTACCGTATACATGATAAAATGTAAATGAATGAGAACCAATTTGTACCTTGGGCAACACAGTCAATTTTGATATCTGTTACAACATCGGCTCCCTCTAGGGATGGTACTTTCTTGTAAAGTTCCAAGAACAATAGACCAGGTGGCCTTCATCCATTGGGTGGCCTTAATGTGAAAGATGTAAATTCTGAGTTCTCCCGCTAGTGACATCACCATAAGAAACTTTTAATGGAGTCACTAGAGCATGTGCAACCAATATTTGCCTATGACCGACTACTCAAATAGGCCTTAGGACTATGACAATGTCGTTCTCCCAAGGATAGATATCAATCTCAAAATCCCTGGCAGTGGCGCCAGAATGTTGACACTCATAACTGAAATGGGTTGCAGCAAATCAATCCCGAGGCAACCTCGAACCACTTTGGATTGGAAGCTGCCCTCCTCCAACCCGAGAGGGATCTCTCGAAAAATGTCACAATATGAAATTAAGTAATCTTGAAAAAGGTGGGCAGATTTATGGGTAAATGATGGTCTTGGATTTTTGGGGTTTGGGGGTTAAACTAGGGAAAATGGTCCATTGGGAATGGAGTCAAATGAAAACCGAAGAAATGAAACAATATAAGAGATCACTTAACTTGTGGAAAGTGAGGCAAAGTAAGTCTATCTTTCAACGCTTTGATTGTCATGATGCGGTAGCGGAAAGAAAAAGGAAAGGCCGATGTAGCAGAGAATATATGTAGAATTATGAAAATGCAGATTGGTCTTACACTCACTGATAGCTGGTGCAGAGGAAAGACAATAAACAATTACAGAAAACCCAAATCCATTCGTTATAGTAGTGGTCATACTAAAGTATAACGAAGCACATTAGTTAGAAGAAAATGAAATGAAACGCGGTTGCGATGGAATAAGGAAGAAATAACATTCTGAAAATGATAACACATCAACTGTGAGTAAGGAGCATATCAAATGAATTCCAAACAGATTTAACAAAGATGAAGAAGAGGAAGACTGCTGAAGGAATCGACCGTGATGAATCTCACAGTCTCAAGCAAAAAATCATCTTTATTATTTCATTTTGGTTTACAAAATAACTCAGCCATACAATGGAACCCCTCTTCACAGAGGCTTTCCCTCAGTGATGTACTCATGTTCCCCCCCTTTGCTATTACATACATCGGTCTTTTTTAAAAGAGAAATCTAGAACTCTTTGTGTTCTGGGAACCTGAAGCGTTTCCTCTTCATGGAATCTGCGAATGCCAGGTGAGTCTGCCAGATGCTCTACTATTACCTGAACTGTTGCTAATCATTTGACAAGTGGCATATTTACTTTCGTATTATCTGTGCGTTACAGTCTGAATTCTCCTTAAGGTCCATAATGATTCTTCCCAGGTCACTATTCTGTACCGATCCCTCTGCGTTTTTTCACACACAACCAACCATTGTGGTAGAAGTATTAGTTAACCTGCAAGTAAAGAAAAAGGGGTTTGGACTGTTATCATTATTTAAAGGGGTTTGTACCGTTATCCTTATTCATTCATTCAAAGCTGGAGGAGTGACTGAACCACCCTCCCAAATAGGCTTCCAAGCATTTGTTGGAATTCAAAACATGCATGTTCTGTTCAGCGTTGTCAAATGACTCCACATCGTCATCCACCCCAAGCATTGCAAGAGTTAAATGATTGTGGAGATCAGAAATCTCATAATTCCCCCCTCCATCTTCTTCATTGTTTGTTGCATCTGCATGATCATTATCAGTGTCCGTGTGTTTGGGGATACTCGTATTCAATTGAGGCCGTGTCCAGTGAGTTAGATCATCTCCCTCACCTCGCAACAGTTTTAAAATCTGAGTCATCCGAGGCCGAAGCCGAGGTGCTTTCCTTAAACAAAGGGCAATAACATGTATCATCCTCCGCATCTCACATTCATCATAGGCATCTTCCAGATTTGGATCGACTAGTTCCTTCATAGATCCATTCTCAAGTAATGGCCTTGCCCATGTCACCAGGCTCTCTTGGCAATTCGGAATTTTAGTATCAATTAGATTTTTTCCAGTTATCAGCTCTATAAGAACCACCCCAAATGAGAATACATCTATGCTCTCATTAACATTTCCATACAAGAAATATTCTGGAGCCAGATACCCAAATGTTCCTACAACATCATTGCAGATGATGTGTGATGTAGTCGTTGAGGCCCATTTAGCTAGCCCAAAATCTGATAACTGAGGTTCAAATTCATAAAAAAGAAGAATATTGTAAGATTTCACATCCCTGTGAATTATAGGCCGATTACAACCATCATGCAAGTAATTTAATGCTTCAATAACTCCAATGGCCACTTTCAATCTTTCATCGGTTTATCCTTTTCCACATGAAGGTTCTCCTTAAGGTTCCCTCTTGATACAAAGTTATAGACAAGAAGGCGTTCCTTTCCATATATACAATAACCAATTAGGACAATAATATTCTTGTGCTGCAAGGAAGTAATAATCTCAACTTCTGAGAGTAGCTCGTCTTCTGCTTCCGGAGAAAAATTCAAGCGTTTGACTGCCACTGATTGTCCATCAGGAAGAACACCTCGGTAAACTCTGCTACAACCTCCTTTTCCAACAAGATTCCCTTAAGATAACTTTAAGGTTTCCGATTCCAACTCGCATATGTGAACTTCTTGCATATTTTACTTTCGAGAAGACATTAAAATAGACATACAGGCTGTAAATACTTCGATAAAAAGATTTTTTAGTGCCGGAAATGTGCAAAGAATCAACAAAGTTTAAATTAAGCCTGAGGCAATGGCATCTACAGGGTTAGTCGAAACTCGAGAAACATCTATGATATATATATTAGGTCACTTATGCCCAAGGTGTCGTTCCAGAACGTGCTTGACCACTAGATTCTACGTGCAAAATACACTGTTAGTCGACAACTCATACACGGACTCTATGGAACCCGACCATCTGCTATGACTAACTTCAAATTTTCGGCCTTCCAGAATTGTGGTTGAAATTTTTCCGAATACACTCCGTATTTTATGCTGATATTGTTCTTAAATCCAGTCAATATATCGTTTGAACAATGCCTCAACTATACCATGTACAACTCCCAACAAAATCCCGATGAACAACAAAACTAGAGTTTATTCCTGAACCGTTAATATTCGATTGCTTGGCCATGAAACTGGTGGAATGTTATACGAGGTTTCTTCTTCTGCCATTTCAGCCTATATCTTCATCCCTCTCAATGCCATCACTTCGATTCTCTGCATAGCCAGAGGCAATCAATTATCGAGAGAACCGCATTCAAATGATCCTTGACAATATTTTCAGTCCTGCCAGGGGTATCTCTCTGACTTATCTGCAAGAGCCATAATTAGTAGTCCATGCATGGCCAATGAAAATGCAACATGTCCATGCGTGGCCAATGAAAATGCAACATGTCCATAACGCCCACATGAGTCAGCGTGGTACCAAATATTTCAGGTCTCTCATTCACACAAGCTGCAAAAGGAAATCCACCATTACCACCGGGAACAAATTCAGGTAGCCATTTTCCAGAAGACTGTTCTTTATCGCTCGAAAAAGCCTATGTCTTCATTAAATTATTGGGCAGTGATTGACATTATCATCCTCAGCGTATACGAAGGAGCGTAGGGATTTGGTCTGTCGAAGTATGCTGATCATTCTCATAGCTCTGGTGCACCGCCTCCGCCCCTGACATCAGCAAAGGAAATAATCCAGCCATGATCATGCAAACTCTTAAGATCACTATGCTATCGTTTGTCTAAGACCTCACCATATGCACCATGCCCATGCAATATGCCAGGGTTTTTCCCGTCCTTTTTTGTTTTATGTGAATAAACAATTGTTAGAGGAACATAAGTATGATCCATGGAAAGTACATCTCGCTGTTTGCATGCATAAAATTCAGACAGGTCATTCCAGCTCCCACGGGCATCTTCTACTCTAGTTACAAATTTATTAACTACTTTTGGCGAATCTAAACCTTTCATAATATTGTTTCCAGATGAAGTGCTACTATATAAGACTTGAGTTCTTTCTCCCAGCACCTCTTCTTACTCAACAATAACACACTCTCTTCTTGATAAATTGTAGTCGACCACAACATCAGGCATCACAGGTGAGGATATAACAAGCCGTACAACATTCCAAAGGATGAGTACCATATGCTAATCCAAAAACACAGCATCCTCAATCCTCATATCTCTGTCATCAATAAAGACATTCTCTGATCGGTGCATAACCAACCCTTCACATCATTGTTCACTTTATTGACATCTATGCAGATCGACATGGTGCAGGCATGGACAAGATGTGTGAAAAAAACATTCACAGCAATTGAAGGCTTCAGGCTTTCAATATTCTTGAATATTGTCTCCATAACCTGAGGAATAATTCCTATTTCACCACCATCACCATAACCAGTGCCCATGGTATATGTCTTACCAGAACTAGTCTGTCCATATGCAAGAATCGTAGCATTGTAGCCATGGGACAAACCATCAACAAGTGTAGCAACACGTTCTTCAAAAATGGTTGTTGAAGGAGACCCCGTGCTACCATATACATGATCAAATGTAAATGAATGAGAACCAATTTGTACCTTGGGCAACACAGTCAATTTTGATATCTGTTACAACAGATGGCATAAAGTTCGGCTATGGCACTGTAACTGAATTGATGGAGTATGTCAGACCATTATACAAATACAATCACTGGTTGATGTTGGTCTGATATACACAAAGTATGCAGAGATACAGAGTTGCCGTAAATTATATACAACTACTAGATAACAATCAAAATAAAGGGGCAACTATGTATATTGATGGAATGCCAAAAGCTACGAGAAACATTGTGGGCTTTATAAATAGTACACGACCAGTGGAAACAACTAAGAAACCAAATCGCATATTTGAGGCACGTGAAGGAAATCGTATATTTGTATGTGCAACAAAAACAATAGTTCCAAGTGAAGAGTTGTTGATAGATTACAACTTAAATCAAATAGATGGAGAGGGTGGCCGTGGAAAGGAACCCACTTCTCCTCAGCAGGTAAATTTTAAATACAGTAAAAAATTATGACTACAACAACTAAATTTCATTTTTTTTTTTGCTGTTATTACTCCAATATTTCATTTTCTTAATGTTACAGGTGAATTTCCTAACTTTTATTGATTGATTTATTGTGTCAACATCTGTTCAGGGTGAACATATCCGAGTTTCACCCAATACATCTCTCCAGGGTGACTGTGGCAAGGCACCCGCAGTGCCTCAGCAGGTAAATGTTAAATACAATAACAATTTATGACTACAACAACTAAATTTATGAAATTTCATTATTTTTTTTTCTGATATTACTCCAATATTTCATTTTTTAAATGTTATAGGTGAATTTCATAACTTTTGTTGATTGATTTATTGTGTCAACTTCTGTCCAGGGTGAACGTGTCTGAGTTTCACCCGTTACATCTCTCCAGGGTGACCTTCGAAAGGCACCCACAGTGCCTCACCAGGTAAATTTTAAATATAGTAACAACTTATGACTACAACAACTAAATTTCTGAAATTTCGTTATTTTTTTTTTCTGATAATACTCCAATATTTCATTTTTAAAATGTTACAAGTGAATTTCATAACTTTTGTTGATTGATTTATTGTGTCAACTTCTGTCCAGGGTGAACGTTTCTAAGTTTCACTTGTTACATCTCTCCAGGGTGACCGTGGAAAGGAACCCGCAGTGCCTCACTAGGTAAATGTTAAATATAGTGACAACTTATGACTACAACAAATAATTTCTAAAATTTTGTTATTGTTTTTCTGATATTACTGCAATATTTCATTTTTTTAATGTTAGAGGTGAATTTCATAACTTTTGTTGATTGACTTATTGTGTAAACATCGTTTCAGGCTCCCATAGAGGATATTGATGAGTGTTATCGGACTAATCGGTAGGTGAGGACACTAACATATCTCCCTAGATCCATCTGGATCTAGAACAAAATAGGACAGGACATGATTCTTTCCCTAAGTTTTGACCATTGAATTAGCTAGTAGGAAGGAACAAGTAACATACCTTTGTATCGCTTCCTAGGGTCTCTATTGCTTCCACTTCACCTCGGTGCTCTCGTGATGTCAAGATCAATATGACACAAACCAACCAAAGTGATGATAGAAAAATATATTCAACTGTCAACTTATGTGTATGATCAAGGAATTACACAATAAAGTGAGAATGACTTTATGGGAAAAGGACATGCCATTGTATCATATTAATTGAAAGTAGAAGATTACAACCTAATCGCCTTGATGTCACAAGCTTCCTTTCGGTGGCTCTTGGCTCCAACACACACACTTGCTCAATCCTTGTATGAAGAAGATCAAATCCTCTTTATAGACTTGCTAGAGTCTCCAAGCTCCTATTCAAGCTAAGTCCTTCACACAATTCTTTCACCAATTCTCCAATGAATCTTTCTTAACCTTTTCCATGAGAATTCCATCAATATATAGGAGAGAATGAGATGGTTACTTCGATAAGAATGCTCCCACAATATCGGGGAATCCAGTACAAGGATAACCATTCAAATGCCAACCCATTCTTCTAGAATATTCCCTTCTAGAACCATCAAGAATTCATCTTTTTCCAAGCTTTAGAGCAAGTTCACACCCTAGCTATATAGCACAGTGCGATAAGTTCGCACCCTAGCTTAAGGCAGCCTGCAAGAATAGGTCATTCTCCCACCCTGGGATATTAGCAACCTGCGAACTCTCTTCAAAAGTAAGTTTTCTGGGAAGAGATGAATGTCACTTTTCTCAGAAGAAAGTTCTTATGAGGAGCCTGAGTACACCAACATCAATACATCATCATGATGACCAAAATCATGGGTAACAGAATGCCCCCCAAAGTATGAGGCTGAAACCAGTGGCAGTTGAAAGACTTTGTAAACTGCATGTGTGTGTCGGAAACCAGATGCACACCTAATCGGAAACCTGCGAACAACCAAGAATCTGCAGAATATCAAATATACTAATTCTGAGGTAGGCATTCCCATACAGATGGATGACATTGTAGACATAGGTCATGGCGACCAATCATACACTGTGGATCCATGCCGTCAAAATATATCATAGTCACTAGGAATACAATGTGGATCTATGCGAGAAAATTCAAATTGAGACGACATAGCCACGAGACATACAAAGTGGATCTATGTGTCGCAGCTTATACATACTCCATCGCAACCTGGACAAAGAGATGGTATCTAGGGTCTTCAATCTCGTCACCCAAAAGTATGAATCTAACCATGTGATTACATGTGTTGAAGTCGAACATGGCAAAAAATACTTGATTACCGGTCATTGATGAAACCATTAACAAGTGCGAGGGAAATCACCATTAATGTCAATGAATCCCAAGGTACTCTAGTACAATCCATCGAGTGTGAATGAATGATTTGAAGTCGAATATTCGACAAAATCTTTCGATTAGGGGTCAATGATGTAAACCCACTGTTAAAGGCGAGGAAGCCTGCCATTGAGGCATGCAAGTTCCAAGGTACCAAAAATTTCTAAGTCTTGATTCCAGATAATGAGCTGAAGTCGACGGAACAAAACTCGTCACAGGAGGGCCTTGATGTATGCCCCATCAATGACACGAAATGAGTAACAGATTTTGAAGGTGAAATAGAGTATGATGTAAGTTGGACTGGACACAAGGAAGGCCGACACCGAGAGAATGGACAACTGCAGATGGCCGACTCAATATAGGTTTCAGATGAACTTCTCTTGAACATATGAACGAGACGACCAATGATTTGGCAGCATTGACTCAGAGATGACACAGGGTATGACCTTGTAGCAAATTGAATGAGAGACAAATGGATTTCCCAAACCGGCTTCAAATAATGAATAGGGGGTGTCATGTTCAAGAGCGATGCTTACTGCCAATCAATATGAAGATGAAAACATATCCCTTTCCCAAATTTTCCCCCACCATTTCTGGTGAGTACCTTTTTATTTTTATGCAAGCTTGAGGAGGATAACATATGCTTGTTGATATAATATTATCCTTCAGATAAGTCCTTCAGAGTATGTTTAATGAACCCTAGGAAGGAGTGGTTTGGTCCCATTACGGGTCTGTCAATGTTTGTTTAACGTGTCCAGAGATAGAAAACGCAAAGGTTTTTCATGATTATAGAGTCTGAAAAAACACTTAAAAGAGAACTCTCTCAAATCCTTTTTCATAAAATAGTCTGATGAGACCGAAAAAGAGATAAATTATCGCCCACTATATGATTTCTTCAAATACTTTATCGAGCGTGAAAATAGCAAGGTCGCTCGACTATCTTTTCATGTTTAGAGAGTCTGAAAAGAAATTAAAGAGGACTCTAGGGGGGTTCCTTTTTCGTATAATCTTGTTGAGCCCGAAAAAGTGATAAAAGTATGCTCGATCATGTTCTCATGTATTTTCGAGCATGAGAACGGACAAAGACCAATCTCGAGGTTTTGTGAAAAAAACCATGAAAAACAATCAAAACATGCGATGAAAAAGAAAAAATATGTTCGCATCCCTGTATATGAACATCGAATTCGTTACGCCTGCAAAAGTTACACTCAAAAGGGAATTAGGGTTTAGGTTTTAATAAATAAATAATTATAAAATTCAATAACATGGTAAAAGTAAATATAAAGAAGTAAAACTCTTTTTACCATATCATTTTCACTTTACCACTATTTGAGCCCAAAAACCCCTCTTTTACCCTCCAAATTCAGTGAAAGATTGTGGGAAGTTAAGAGCATCCATTTGACGAGTTGTCAGTGATAGTGAGGTAGGCTCTTTGTCCTCTACTCTTTCATGGTTTAATTTTTCATTTTCATTGGTAAAAAATATCATTTTGAGTTTGTTTTAGGGGTTATCATGGCGCTCAGCCATTCTCGCAGGTGAACTACACGGGACCTGCGAGAATGGGTCATTCTCGCAGGTGAGCCCATAGTAGCCTGCGAGAACCTCGCACTGTGCCTAAAGGGCACCTGCGAGAACCGCAAAGCATAATTTTTTTTTTTGAAGTTTTTCTCAATGAAAGAAAACCAATTTATGAATAGAGTTATAAATATTCTTCTTGTGCTTCTTATGCAGGTATTTGGCCATCAAAATGGTTTTGTAATGGCGCAAAAGGGAGAACGAAGAGGATAATTCCATTGCCAAAAATCATCGTCCCACCATTTCCGCTTTGAGAAATTGTGGTCTTCTGAAGTACTTTCGTATCCCGGGCATGAGGGCCCAAGCCAAGTTATTAGAGTATCTTGTGCATATGTGGGATCCCGATCAGCAAGTATTCCATGTAGGGGTCCACACACTGTCCTTAGATATTGAGGACATTTACTTCTTAACTAGATTGTCATGGTGTGGGTACCACATGATCCTTATTGGTAGCATAGGTGGTGGGCTGCCCATGAGTGAGTACTGCCGCTTACACTGTGTTCCTGAGGCAGAGAGGAAAAAAGGGAAAGTAGCTATTTGGGGAGTGCAGGATTTGACCCTCCGCACTATTTTATTCACCATTTCATGTATGGATGGGAGCTCCGCGCCTCACATGGCACTCCAGATTTACTTTCAGTATGCCATAGAGTGTACTGAACCTTGGGTTTTTAACTGGGTAGATGCAATGCTTCGTAGCATGAAAAGGCAGTTGACCAAATGCAGACGAGGCAACCTGAAGAAATTTGGGTATGGGTCTTTGTTAGTGTCCTTCTTTCTCAAGAGGGTTCCATTACTGAGGTTGCAGGTTGAGTGGAATTTACTGGCTCCCAGGGATCCAAGAATGCTGAGATGGTGTCAGCTCATGGCCTGGCACGTAGCTGGACCAATTATCAAGTATGATGATACCTTCTTCGACTAGCTGCGACTACAGATGTTGATGGTCGACGATTATTCTTATGCCGGGTTGGATTTCTGAGGTGATCCGGACTTAGTCCTGCTGGAGGATGCTCAGTGGGGGGAACTTGGTAAGAAGTACACATTTTTCTTTTTTAATTTTTTTTTTGAATTTTATTATATGCAAATGTTTTTATATGTTTGTCCAAAGAGTAAATACAAAATTTGGTTTTTGATGACACAGATGTGGGACCTTACTGACCTCCTGGTACTTCTCCCATTCAACGGTGAGGAGAGGTAGCGCCAGTGCCACAATGGGACGCCAAGGATTATCAAGTAGTGGAAAAAAACCTAGAGGGTTTGACAACAGATATTCCAGACATGCCTCTTGGAGAGGTTCCACGACGTTATCAACATCAGACAATAGGAGTGTCAGAGTCCATATGCCGACTGCTCCATAGGGTTTCCCAGGCAATCGTATCTTACTGTGAACGTCATCCATGACGTCTCTTTGTAGAAGCTATGAGATTCAGATTTTGACATTTTGGTCTTTAGACAAAACTTTTTTGTAAAAAACTCTTTTGATCGTTATATATACATATGGGTTCTACCAGTTTATCTTGTGTTGTGTGAAAATTGATGTGATTGATTTATAAATGATCCAAATGTCTATCTAATACATAGTTAGCCAATGAATCAGTTAATGTATTTAGACATCTAGGAATATGTTGATATTCAATATAATCAAAATAACGTTCCAAGAGGCGAATTCACAAATACACCCGTAACAAAGTAGGACTTTAACTGTAGTACTACAAGCTGCGAATCGAGTCGCACAACCAAATGACAGATTCCGAGCGAGATAGCATCAATAAACAATTCGATAATGACGCTATACTCTGCAATATTGTTGGTAGTTGTTATAACCCTAAAATGCACCATACAGGTTTACCTGGCATCAGGCCAACTCATGCCTCTTCCTAGCCAAAGCCATGTTGAGAAATTCCTCAAAAATCACTTGAAGACAAGCAACCCGCGCCATAACTTCTCACTAGGCGCGGGTATCCGCTTGCTGTCCTCTTACTGCACGCGGGTATCTGCGGGCTAGACTAAAACAGCCCGCGAGTACCTAACAATGCAAAAAATCAGGAAAGTTTCCGCCGAGACTCGGGGCTTTTTGTCAGTTAACTGAAACTCTCCGCCATGCATGGCCGAGAGTTCGACTAAAACCCTAGCTCTTCC
>ML831506.1:12991-25384 GCA_009831015.1 Picea engelmannii | reverse complement strand
GGACCCAAAGTCCCCTTTCTCTTTGGTGTTTTCTTTTCACTAATACAATCCTTTCCATTGGTGACATGAGTCTTGTTTGTTTCTTGTTCCTATGTCCTTATGCACAATAATTTAGTTGTTTTTTCCTTTCCTAGTTTAATTCTTAGCTTAGTCTTTTATGTTTATTCTTCTAACCCTTTCCCTTACTGTTGTCTTGCTTAGCTAACCCAACTACGCTTGTAAGCACCTCTATTTTTCTCATTTAGGTGAAAAACGAGTCGCAACAACTTGGTTCCAATCACCGATATCATGATAAGGTAAAGGGGCTAATTAGAGGCATGAAGGGCCTAGAAGTGAACAAGACCGAATAAAATTTCAAAGGAGGTCATGTGTAGAAGAATAAAGAGAAAAGTGCTAAAGGAATATCGCTTAGAGTGAATAATCCCTTGGTTTCGAGCCGCAGTCACAAGAAAAGTGGATTGAAGGAAGCGCCTGTGCAAAATTTGAATTCTATGCCATTTTGAAGGGGCTTTGGAATAGTTTGGCAATATTGGCACACAACCATTCCATTGCCACTATAAGATCCTGTTTGCACAAAAAGGGTGAAAGTGAATTTTTCAGGAAGCTCTAACTTTAAGCTCAAAGATTAGATTAGGGCATGGGAATAATCATCAAAAATATTGATCAGATAAGAATAACATTGAATTTTTATAATTTGGAGTTTTGTGATATATTTTTTCATTAATTAAGCATAAAAAGTACCTGGAGCATTAATTGGAAGATTTCTATAATATGTATAATTCTAACAAAAATGGTTGCTTTCATATTTGGCAGGATTAAAGATTTAATTGGATCAATTATAGTCTAGGATTGGATATCATAGTCATGGAAGCACGAAACAACTTGTAGAAGCTGGTTGAGGCAGCAAAGAACTACAGGGAAAGTAATGGAAAGTGGATAAAGAACTAAAAAATAGTGGAACAAAAGTATTAGTCAACAATTATAGTATCTGAATGAATTGCAAATACAAAAGCAGGAATCCTCACATAAGACATGAAGCTAGCAGGTGAATAATGTCAGTAATGGGCATAAAAAGGAAAAGTATGTCTTCCTAGCCTTGAAGGAAGAGCAGTGTAGACCATTGCAAAGATTAAGTGTGAAAGAAGTAGTCTAATGGAAAACTAAGAGTAATAGTATTTAATTCAAGAATGTTGTGGTAGTAGAGTGATGGAATGTTTGAGCTACTTCATTCCAGGGTGGTAGAATGTTTCATAAAGGTAAATTTGGATATGACTACCCAAAAGGAGTTGTTGTAAATTGAGTACATTGGTTGGATTGCAGAATGGCCAAGTGAAACTTGGCTAGAAAGTATTCAGACCAGGGAACAATAGTGCATATGAGAAGAATGGGATCACACAAGGAAACAAGGATTCGAAGGAATTCAAGGACAACCAGCTACAACATAAATAAATAAATAAATAAGTGAATTGAAACAAAAATCCACTAGAGTGCATGAGGCATACAATGAAGTTAAAATGCATATGCATTAGTAGGCATGCTGACAATGAATGCTTGGTGCATATGGATGTGCAATTTTTCATATGCACATGCTTGAATATGCATATAACATGCTTGTGAACTTAGAATAGTCTGTTATTATGAAATAATGATGTTATGGAAATTGAGTATGACTAATGATGGATTATATATTCAGGGAAAATGATATAGCATGGTTAAAGATGTGGATGTTGTTGCTGCTTATGATTTCCATCTATGTCAATACCCATGAGGTTGGTATGAATGGTGATCAAAATGATGAAGCAAGAAGTTTGTGAGCTTCTAAAAATACTAGTTGATGAGGTAGCATCAAGTAGGTTGATAACAACCATCCATGTATGCATTTGTTGCTTCTATGTTGAAGGGAATTGAGGTAAGAAGTTCCCTCAGTTAATTTTTCAAGATTTAAATCGATATGTAATGGCCATAGACCTAGAGTATGTAACTGTTATTGATGATAGAATGCATTTAGATAGATTTTCATTTGTATATTTTGTTATGATTGGTTATGCGATCATAACCGGGTTAATTCAGGAGACATACTCCTTCTATAACAATGAATATCCATAGAGATAGTCATGTGTCTATTCATGTGTGAGACCATAATATGGTTGGATATGGATGGGCTATAGCACTATGTGAGTGATTAATGGTATCTGCTGTATATCTGATGTTTGGACTGCAACCTCTTTTCCAACACTAAAGAGCACTTAAGAATTATATTCTTGGTGTTTCGGTTGAAAATGAAGGTATACAAATAGTCAGGAAAGTAGTAGGAAGTGTGTGGATGATGTGTTGAGGTGTTGGCCAGACCTTCCAACTCATCGTGGTGGAATGCATGGCATAGTTATGTGGTATTATGTAGTCAATGCATGGATGCATTGTGTAGATGTGGCCATGGGTATTGGCACATCAATTGTTATTTTATTTAGTAATTAATTGTTGCATTATTAAAAGCATGTGATGATGAAAATACATAATGATGGATAGTTGCATTATATTTAATATGAATACTAGTTGAAGGTGATTGGATTGTTGTTTGTTACAATTCTGAGATCACTTTGTGGAGCTATTGAAAATGTTACAAGTGGTATTACATGAATTATTGAATCCATTTTGGTGAATGCATGTATATATTATATAAAATAGAAATGATTATGATAAGAGATGAAATAATGTGAGTATTGCTAACTCGTGAAGTTGAAAACACTTTAGGATCTATTAGATAATGCAACAAGAAATCGTAGGTGAGAGTAGTTATATCATGATAAATTATGGAAAATGTCCGTCAAAGGAACATAGTGATAGAAATATTGGCGTATAGAAGAAATAAAATATTGGATGATAATACAGGTGTAAATAATGATGGGTTCATTCTAGTTAATAGTTGGATTAATGGAAGTGATTGAATTGTTATTGTAAACAATTCTGAGATCACTTTGTGAATTTTTGTAATTGTTGCCATGAAAATATACATATGCATGATATTAAAAACTTGTTTTGTTGAGTGAAGGTTGAGGAAAATTGTAGGTAGTATGGTCATGGATATGGAAGGGATGTAAGCCCAGAAGGAAGAATGATATCTACAACTACAAAAACCAAACATTATGAGCAGAAACATTCATGCCTGGAAATTGTATTTTCCTATATAAAATAGATTTGAGAAATTAATAGTTACAAATTGTTACATGATTATGCTAACAATTGGTTTGGCTGATTGAAGGTTGAGAACATTACAAGAATAATGTTATTGGGTATGGCATTGATGCAATCCATAATAAATATTGATGCCTGCAACTGCAAGAGACAAACGAATTATGACTTGGAAGCTCATGCTTGGAAACTCTGTTTTCCTGTATAAAACATATTTGACATTTATGATTGAAATTGTTATAAAAATAGCTCATGATGACATTATTTTTATAATACAGATGAACTGCTAGTTATTGAAGTTGGAAGCTCATGAAAAAGAACACCAGAATGAAATCAAGCTCAATGATGAAGGCATGGAATGAAGAAAGTCCAGTGGACTTGTTGCAGTTAGATTTCTTGAAGCTGTAACTATGAAACTTCATGGCCGAGTGCACTGGAGCCCTGGAGAGAAGTGGAACAACCTGAGGGACTGCATGGGAGAGAAAGGGGTTCATTTCTTTGGGTTGTGGAGGGATGATGGGAATGAAATTGTTGGTTGGAACTACTACCATAAATGTAAATTGTAAAATATTTGTGCATGTTTTGGGTCGGAATGCTTATATATACATGTTTAATTTTAGGTCAGAGTGCCTATGTATATAAGAGTTGGCTGGACTTCCTATGTGGATTAAGGCCATAGGGCATAGATTTGTAATGTTAATAACATTGTAATGGTGTTTTGAACTGAGGACAGTGCCAAAATAAGGGGAGCGGGATGTAACAACCCAATTTTAACCCTTATGACCTATAATGTATTATGTAATTGTGACCTAGGATGGTGAGCCGATAAAGTTGAAAAGGGGTCGAAGTGCCTAGGAAATGTAATGCATCTATATACATTAATAAAAAAATACATCGTTGACTGCAAGATGAAGTAGGAAAAAAGAGATAGGGGCTATGATTCCAAAAGAGAGGGGGCTTAAGGGGATAAGTCTTTTTATTATATTTTATTTACCCATAATTGATTTTATGGAGAAAAGGGGTTACACGAGATTCTTGGGAGGAAGGCCACATGGTTCTTGTTTACATGTAATTGTATAAACCCTACCCGTGGGATATTTGGGGGTTTCTCTAGGTTAATCATTTCATTTTAGAATTCCTCATTTCACTCTTGCTTAATTTGTGTGCTCTTGGGGGGGGAGCATGGAAACAAATGGTTGGAGGAGATCCATTGCTATATGTCTATAATAGATTATTGATCATTCCAGGAGGGAATGGATGTCTATGTCCATAAGATCGATGACAGTTCGGAAAGAACTGTCCACAATTGAGAATCCTTGGAGTTTCCAGTAGGGATATTTCTTGACCTGTAGCACTAGAGCCCTGAAGAGAAATGGAACAACTTGAGGGACTGCATGGAAAAGAAAGGTGTTCATTTCTTTGGGTTGTGTAGGCTGAGGGGGAAAGAGAGCTGGAAATTTGGATTTGTTGTGTGGTTGGGAAACCTGAGAGCTAGTTAGCCAACTGTTGTGTGTTTTAGATTTGGCCTAGGACTCGTCCTTGTGGATTCATAGCCTTGGCTCAGGGGTGACCTACTGTTAAGAGTAAAATAACAATGGTGTCTATGGTTGGTATTAATTTCCTTGGTCTGCAGCCAGTTGGTGAATGTTTACTTGCAAAGATAAATTCTCTCATGTGTTTTTCGTACAATGTATATTTTGCTGTGTATTTAATTATCTTTGAGATGTCTTTTTGTGTGCCTATATGCCAGTTATTTGTTGTGCATGGCACGTTGTTTATTTCTTTCATGTTGTAGCATGTATCTTTATTAATGCATGTGAGTATTTCATATTATTTTTCTAATTAATTATTATCAGAGTTCAAAATCCATTTTGAAGCGTGCTTTGAATTAGCATGGCCATCCTGTGGGTGGCTGAGTACGTTACAAAAGAAACCTAGGAAGAAACACCAGCGAGTTCTGGAAAAGTTGATCTTGTTATTTTGATGGTTTTTAAAAGGCCGATCGATCATAGAATGAAGAGAGACCAAGGGTTTTCTCCCACACAAAAAGGAAGAAGAACCTCCCTCGTGAAAGGTTAGGGACGTTTTTTCTGTCCGCGTAGAGTAAAAGAGAGACAATGGGTTTGCGCTATGCTTGCACGAACGAAAGGAGCTAAGGATATGCTTGCTCAAACAAAATAAAGTATAGGGTTTTCTATGCTCACATGCATGGAAGGGGTCGATTTCTTTGCACATAGAGGAAGAAGAGTTGAATCCACTAGTTTGTCTGCAAGGCAATCGATCAAATCTAGTGGAGGTATAATCTTTTTCGGGTTCATATAAAATATCAAAGTTTATTTTTTGAAAGAGTCCCTTTGTAAGAATTTTCTTGAAAGAGAATATATATATATATATATATATATATATATATATATATATATATAAATTGTAGTGGGATGAAATAAAAACAATTTTTATTTGGAGAAGAGCTTTGTAATTTTTTGTGAAGAATTTGAAAATTTGGAGAGAGCATGAGTGTATAACTAATGGAAAAGGTGACAAATACTAAATTCAAGATTGACAAATTTAATGGTAAAAATAATTTGGAATTGTGGAAACTTAAAATATGATATTTGTTAGTACAACAAGGGTTGCATAAGGCTTTAAACAGGAGGAGGAAAAAACCCTCATCTATGACCAATAAAGAGTGGAAAGACTTGGATGCCATAGCTCTTAGCACAATTTTGTTATGTCTTGCTGATGATGTATTGTTTAATGTTATTGGAGAAGAAATGACAACAATATTATGGAGCAGGATGGCAAGCCTATATATGATGAAGTCCTTGATGAATCAAATTTATTTGAAGAAGCATCTATACAACTTAAAAAGGAAATAAGGTAAAAAAATCGCAGATCTTTTGAATGTGTTTAATACTCTTATTTGTCAGTTGAATAGTATGGATGTTGAACCCGATGATGAAGATAAGGAAGTTACATTGTTATGTTCTTTACCTGAATCTTGGGATCATCTAGTTACTTCCATTAGATTTAGTACAATAGAGACTCTTGAATTTGACAATGTTGTTGGAACTCTATTGTCCGAGGAGGTGCAGAGAAAATCTAGTCTTGAAACCTCCACACTAGAAGAATTGGTGGCTAGAGGTCGATCCATTAAAAGGGGAGAAGATTCCAATAGAATATCCAGGGCTAAGTCGACAAGAAAAAAGTATAAGGGGATATTTTGGCACTATAGTAGAGTTGGACATCTTAAAAAGGATTGTTGGAAGCTGCAGGAGTCCAAGGAAGACTCCAAATCAGAGGCAAATCTAGTTGAATCAAGTCCAGGTATGATTGATGAAGTCTTGTCTATTAGTAATGTCTCTGAATACTATGAAGAATAGATTTTACACTTTGGTGCATCACACCATATTTTCCCAAATAGAAATTGGTTTACTTCTTATCAAGGAGTTGATAGTGGAGTTGTTCTTATGGGTAATGATAATTCTTGTGATATTATTGTGGTTGGAAGTGTCAAAATCAAAATGTTTGATGGGGTTATAAGGACATGAAATATTGTTAGACATGTGCCTTAACTAAAGAAAATTTTTATTTCTCTAGGAGTGTTGGATTCTAGTGGTCATGAGTTTTTCAGTTCAAGGTGTAGAACTACAAGTGTTCAAGGGCAGTTTGATGGTTATGAAGGAAAAGAGGATTGGAAATTTGTATAAGATGGAAGGAAAAACTGAAAAAAAGTGAAGTTTCTATGGTATCTAAGAAAGAAAGTGCACCTACTTGTTTATCACATTAGGGACATGGCCATATGAACAAGAAAGGGATGGGGATGCATGTACAGGTAAGCCGTAATTTATTTTCAGACTTTCAATCTTTGAATTTTTTCAAGTTTTTTATCTCTGTTGATTACAGTGAAGTGGTTAAGGGATGTAGACTGTGGGATCCTCCTACCCAAAAAATCGTCAGTAGTAGAGATATGTACATGGAATAATCAATAATTGTTCAGGATACAAAATGGATATTTGTTTTCAAACTCAGAGAATCATTGTATGGCATTAAGGTACCCAGGAAATTGTATAAGATGTTAGATCTTTTCATGATGAGCCATAATTTATTAAGAAGTGAATACAACCATTGTGTTTATTTTGAGAGGTTTTAATATAGTACATTCATGTTATTAGTATTATATGTTATGCTAATCATGCTTAAGATTAACAGGTTAGAGGCTCAGTTGACCAAGATGTTTCAAATGAAGGATATAGGAGAAAAAAAAGAAATCTTGAGTATAGGAGTACATAAAGACGGGAAAAATGGTAAGTTGTGGTTATCACAACAAAAGTATATGGAGAATATTATTGATGTGGTTAAGTATCAGCATTGTGAAACTAGTAAACATCCCTATAGTTTTCCATTGTAAGCTTTCTTCAAGTTTATGTCCTGGTTGTAAGGAAGAAAAGGTTATGTCTGTGTATTTCATGCTAATATAGTAGGAAGATTGATGTTTGCGATGGGATTTTCAAATATTTCACATGCATTTTGTGTTGTCAGTGGACACATGGAAAAACCAGGTGAAGAGAATGGAAATGAGTGCTTCAGTATCTTAGAAGCAAAAAAGAAAAAGTATCACCTATAGTGGTTGCATGATTTAGTCTGTGATTATGTTGATTTAGAAGACTTGGACAAGAAGAGACCTACCTCATTTTATGTCTCGCATGAATGAAATGATCTATTAGGTAAGTTTGGACAAGTACATATATGGTGTTCTGTGATGGTCAAAGCATTATGTATATGAGTAACTGTCCAGTGTATAAAAATGAGACAATGCATCATTTTGTAAGACAGGTTATTGATGGAGGTGGAGTGTGTTGGACATGGTGTTATGGTGTTGGCATTGATGTCAAAGGAGGCCAATATGGTCAATATTGGACATAGTGTATATTGCTGGAATTGATGGAAATAGGATAAATATGGTCACTGAGAACTTGATTAATGTTTATGTATTCATATCAGTATCCTATCAAATGTTTATGTTGAATTATGTTATTGGAATCCATTCACAAAAGAAGAAATTGAACATAAGTGGAGGGATTGTTCACTCCATGAAGATATCATTGGAATAACTTTACAATGGAACCTCAAAAAGAAGTTATTGGGCTCTAAATATAAGAAGAAAGGGTCAAATATGGTGCTTTAATAGAATACAATAGGTGTCAAGGATATGGTATAAAAATCTTAGCTGGGGGGATGCTTCACAGATCCTTCATCACTTAGTCCTTGAAGAATCTTGTTATAAAAGTTATAGATAATTGTCATTCATTCTCAAGTGAATGAAAGCAAGGACAAAATATCACCTCTCAAAGAATATAAGATATTTTATGAGAATTGCCTCCAAGAAGGTGTGAGAAAAATCATCAGAGATCTCATTGTGATCGTTAGATCACTGGATCAAAGTCTCATAAATTGTCAGATATTGCTACAAGATTAAGTGTTGCAACTTGCTGCAACTCCCACGTTACAAATCCATGCTACAAGATTAGTTTTTCAATTCGCTGCAACTCCATCCTACACGATTAGTGGTGTAGCTCGCTACAACTCCCACACTGCAACTCCATGCTACAAGATTAGTGTTGCAACTCGTTGTAACTCCCACACTGCAACTCCATGCTACAAGATTAGTGATGCAACTCCTATGTTGCAACTCCACGCTACATGATGAGTGTTGAAACTTGATGCAACTCCACGCTACAAGATTGGACATCAAAATTTGACCATAGTCAACATAGATGTGGAAGCGAAGATTCCATTTAAAATTCAATCTTATAATTTTCGAGTCCACTCTATTATCTTGCTGATAAAGGAGGAGTGTGGATCTGTGACCAAATCTTTTCTGTTGAAGTGGATGCTTCATTTGGAAAATTTAGAAGGTGACCACAACAATAAATTTGGGCAAGTTTTCTTCAAAGAACCTTCTGTACCATCCACCTTGCACATTTTCTGTCGAAACTTACCACTAATTGGCTAGTTGGGCATGTTTTGCACAAAACCCATGTCGTAGAATTTTAAAATTTGTTTCCATTGCTCCAAAATCTTTATACAAAAATCACTATCTTATTTGAACACCTTTTTAAATTAAAATCAATTAATAAACAAAAAATCAACATTTGTGTTAATTAAATGAATAGGTGCAATGTTTTATTATTAAAAAGACACATCAGTTAATTTTCTCTTTTACAAAATGACACATTGTTTCAATATCACATACCTCTTGAGAGACTATATAAATAGAAAAAAATGGTAAGAAGGAAAGTGTCTCTGTGGTCTACATTAGAAGATAAAAACAAAAACATAGTCCAAGGAAGAATGATAAATATATTCACTAAGTAAGGGTGGAAGGGAGGAGCAAGGATGGATTGGTATCCTCTACAGATTGAAGTCTAAAACATGGAGTTGGCACTTCCTAGAGTTGGTGCTTTGAAACAAGGGAGTTGGTGCTTCCTAGAGTTGGTGCTTTGAAACAAGGGAGTTGGTTCTTCCTAGAGTTGGTGCTCTAAGACAGAGGATTGGTGTCTCCTTGAGATGATGCTCAGAAAAAGAGAGATCGATGTCTCTCACACATTTGTAACTTTTACCTTTCATAAATGTTATATTTAATTTTTGTATTCAGTACATTCTTGTTGATGAATTGTTTTGATTAATAAGTTTAATAATTAATTATTATTTATAAAATATTGAAAAATAAGCAATATTGATTCACCCCCCCTCTCAGTATTGGCCAATGTTTCAATAGAGTGATCCATACTGAAGCAATTTGTGCAGACATGTTCATGAAACCGATACTGTTAGAGAAGCTATGGTGGAGTGTGGCTTCTCTTATCTTGCAAAGGAGGTGATGAATGGGCTTGGGAAAGGAATTAGGTAAATTGTTGTCAAGGTGGAGATTGTTGGAATTGTGACAACAATTGGTTATGGTTATAATACAAATTTACATATTATAAATGTTTGGTAGTTCGTATAATGGAGGAAGTTCATAAACTGGTGTAACCAAAGCAAGTTCTTGAAATGATGTAATGGTCTAACCTATGTTTTATATATTCATGAAGCCTAGGGAGGAATTTTGTAATGTTATAAGACTATCTTGAATAATAAGACATACCGATGCCTTGCCCCATGGAGGTTTCCTTGACACACCATCAGGGTATTACCACATAAATCTCATATGTTAATCTATGTGATTGTTTTATCTATGTTTCCATGTTTTTTGCATTTAATTAATGTTTCAGGATCTGAAAACCAACACAGATATGATGCCTTTTTGAGATTTATTTTTTTTACTCGGGTTGGATAAATTAAGAGAATTGGTTCTTCACTTATGCATAGGTACCTATCATGGCCTTGTTTGTCAAGGGTTGCTGGTGTTTTTTTTTTGGTACCTCTTTTTCACACCTTGGGTAGTGGATTTTGGGCCACTCACACATATATTCTTAAAGTGTCATTGCGTGTTTACCTCCATTACTAATCTTTCTTTGCAGGCCTTGGAGCTAGCCCCTTTGGAGTGTTTCTTACATGGTTGGTCAACATTGTTGACACCTTCAACTAGTACCTCCATACTTTTTCCATCATTTGTGACATCCATTGCCATCATCTACATCAACCTAGTTCAACATTGTGGGGGATGGTGGATGGTGTGAAATGCTTCCTCACAAAATTCTTTATCATTCATTGTTTCATTCAACATCAACTATTTTTAAAGATTGAGCCTCATATCGAGCATTGATTCCTATTTTGACTCGGTGGATGTGTTGGCCCTTGACCAAGTTTTGAGGATCCTTGGTCAGTTTTGACCTATTTTTGGGACTTCGACAGGCTATTGAAGGCGAAGCACAAGATGAAGCAGAGATCGCGGGATCTCGGCCCCTTTTAGGGCCATTTTTGGGAATCAGGATTATGTAATGGGTATGGGGATGTTGGTCCATGGGTTTACCCATGCTTAGGCCTATTTTTTAATGTATAAATAAGGTGCTAAGGCAAGTGTTCTAAGACCTACAATTTTGATCTGTGCGATCGAAAGTGCTAACTGCTGAGTAGAGATTGTTGTTGTGCATACTGTATGAGGTTTGCAGAGCTCAGTGCAAGTGAGTCTAAGAGATTGGGAAGAGGCTTAGTGCTATAACCTAGTCTGGGGAAGGAGGATCTAGCGAGGTGCGCATATCTCCTGTCCTCTGCGGAGTATGGTTTTTGTGGCTCTGTGCATGTAACTAATTGAAGAAGCTAATAAAGAAGATGAAGAGTTGGTGGATGTAGCTCGAGGGTGGGGGTGAACCACGTACATGCTGTGTTGCTCTGCTTTGTGTGATGTATTGATGTATTGATGTATTTACTTTCTTAGTGCTTTGATATAGATGAATGATAGGTAGATTTGTTGTTGCTTTATTCTTAATAATGTGAGTAAATGATGGATCTGACTTGTGTGAATATGCTTAGTGCTTGAATCTGCTAGATATGATCTGTTTCATCATGCTAAGTGCTGCTAGATGCTAGATCTGGTTGAATACTGTGATGCTCTATAATTAGGGTTTACCTACACTATAAACTAAGACTGGATATTGGTGAACTATAACTACTAAGTTCCCTATTAAGGTGTTACAACCACAGATCTGTGTCCCAGATAAGGTTGTAGACACTGGAGTCCTGCAACCACCCCTGCCTCTACCTTAGGTGAGACTTCATCTTCTTCACAGGTGTTGCCGAAAGGGCTGGTAGTTAGGGTTTTGTTGGTGCACTATTGTAGCATTTAACCCTGGGTCTGCCATTGTGCCAACAAATGGTTCCATTGCTGGGATCAAAACTGTGATTGATGGGAACTAAGGAAAGAGAATATTCGTGCAAAGATCTGACCTGAAATTGTAAAATCTTTGTGCATAGATCTGTCACTCTAGTGTGCAATATTCTACTCAATCTGTGAAGCTATGTGCTAAGAAAAGAAGTCAGATTTGAAGAAAAGAGGTAAGATCTAAAAGCTTTGTGCTATGAGAAAGGTAAAAGTGAGATTTTTTTTTCTTAGATAGGTAATATCTGCAAGCTCTATGCTCTGATAAAGGTAAGAATAGTGAAAAGTTTTAGATCTGGAAGATTTGTGCTCTGCTGAAGATAAGAATAGTTGAAATTTTTGTTTCTAAAGTATGGATCTAGGTATGTTTGATAATATTTGTCCTA
>ML831504.1:55316-76989 GCA_009831015.1 Picea engelmannii | reverse complement strand
ACTTGGATTATAGGGCTAAAAGGAATTAAATTGCTCTATTACTGATTCACCCCCCGTCTCAGTAATCCAACAACTAATATAATATGCCCTAATTAAGGGGTAATGAGCCAATATTATGGCTTAATATGCCCCTACCCTTGAGACAAGTGTTGTCCACAACGCTTGAGTAACTCTGAATGCTTCTGTATAAAAGAATCATCTTCCCAAGTGGAATATTCAGCGAGTAGTTTCCTACATTTAATGAGATACTCTGAAATGGATCTATTCCTCAACTGGCGAATTCTTGTGTCAGTGATGGATTTAGGCTCCAATATGATTTTTCCTTCCTCATCAAGTTCTGGAAATATATTTTGAACTGGGATCTTGTTGCCTATAACCTTATTTAAGCATGAAACATGGAAAACTAGGTGTACTCGTGAAGATGCATGCAACTCCAATTTGTATGCCATAGTAGCAATTTTTTCGAACACCTTATAAGAGATATAGTACTTTGGTGATAATTTATTATCCTTATTGTCTTGCTTGAGGGACATCTGTTTGTATGGTTGTAGTCTTAAAGGCACCCAATCCCCTACTTCAAAACTTATTTCACTACGATGTTGATATGCTTGTTGTTTCATGCGATTTTGTGCCATGGTCAGGTTGTCGTTTAAGAATTGGAGAACTTGTTGTTGATTCTCAATGTGATCTTCCACTGGTTGAACCTTAGATTTTTATTTTAGAGAAGAAGTGATGGAAGGAGGGTGGTATCTATAAAGTGCCATAAATGGTGTCATTTTTTTTGCACTATGAAAGGAAGTGTTATACCACCATTCTTCCATGGGTAACCATTTGAACCACTTTGTTTGTTTATAATAAACAAAGCAATGAAGGTAGCCTTCGAAATATTTGTTCACTATCTTGGTTTGTCCATCAGATTGAGGATGATAGGATGAGCTATGAGCCAATTGAGTACCCAAACAAGAAAATAATTATGTCCAAAATTGTCCATCGAAGATGGGATCTCTGTCACTTACAATAATCTTTGGGCTGCCATGTAGCTTTTGAACTATCTCCATGAATGCGGTGGCAGATGTACTATCTTTGAAGGGATGAGAGAGTGCACAAAAGTGTGTGTACTTGTTCAGTCTATCAATAATCACCATGATGACACTCTTTCCTTCATAATTTGCTAACTCTGTGATGAAATCCATGGAAACCTCTTCCCAGTTATGACTTGGGATGGATAATGGTTGTAAAAGACCTGGGGTCTTAATTGTTTCCACCTTATTTTGTTGGCAAACCAAACATTCTGCCAAAAACCTTTGAACATCAATTTTAAGGACATCCCAAAAAAAATCCTTCTTAACTCTATGGTAGGTTTTCAAAAATCCCGAGTGCCCTCCTACTGGAGAGGTGTGGAATTCGAATAGTACTTTTTGTTTGAGTTGGGATTTCTTACATAAATATAAGCAATATTTGTACCATAGTGAATCGTTTTTCCATGTAAATGTATATGATGCACTAGAATCCTGCTTCAACCTTTGAATGAGAGTCCACACTTTTTCATCATTCTTCCATTCATTCCTTGCTTCTATTATCCAATCGGGTTGGATGATCAATATAGAATAGAGAAAGGCCTCAACATATTCATCCTTTCTTGAGAGTGCATCTACCACAACATTTTTCTTCCCCTTTTTATAGACGATTTCAAAATCATAACCTAATATCTTGGTTACCTATTTTTGTTGTTCTTCTAAAGATAGTCTTTGTTCCAAGAAGTATTTAAGTCCATCATGATATGTTTTGACCTTGAAGTTACTACCTATTAGGTAAGGATGCCATTTCTTCAATGCATGTAGTATTTCCATTATTTCATTCTCATAAATGGGTTTGTGTAAGTTCGTTCCCTTGAGTGGTCAACTTTCAAAATCCAGGGGCCTTCCTTCTTGCATTAGGACAACACCAATTCCATTTCCTGAGGCATCACATTCCACAATAAAGGTTTTTGTGAACTCTAGAGTGGTCAAGACGAGATCTTTACACATCATCTCTTTAAGTTGTTCAAAATATTTAGTTTCCTATGGAGCCCATGGAAATGCATCCTTCTTAGTTAGTGTCGTTAAAGGTGCTGCTATTCTTCCATAGTTCTGAACAAACTTGTGGTAGTAACCTGTCAAGCCCAAAAATCCTCTAAGATTCTTCAATGTTTTGGGAATCGACCAGTCCATCATGGCCTTAATCTTGTTAGGGTCTACCTTGAAACCTTCATGAGATACAATATGACCCAAATACTCTAACTCCTTTACTCCAAAGAAACATTTGGATGGTTTGGCATATAGTTGTTTCTCCTTTAGTAGTTGTAGCACATTTTCAACATGTCACACATGATCCTCCCAAGACTTTCTATAGATTACTATATCATCAAAAAATACTAACACAAATTTTCGAAGGAAAGGCTTGAAAATGGAATTCATCAACCTGTGGAATGTGGAAGGTGCATTTGTAAGGCAGAAAGGCATGAGCAAAAATTTATAATGGCCTTCATGAGTTCGGAATGTTGTTTTTGGGATATTTTCTTTCTTCATTCTGATCTGATGATACCCTGAATGAAGATCCAATTTTCTGAAATAGATTGCTCCATGTAGTTCGTCTAACAATTCATCAATGACATGAACGGGAAAATTATATTTAATAGTGATCTTGTTGAGCTCTCTATAATTTAGACACATACACCATTAGCTATCTTTATTGAATTTCATTACCACTGTGATGACGCAACGCTCCTCATCCTTGATTGGAAGCAACATGTGAGTCCTCCCATTCTTCTCTAGGGTGTATGTGTTCATTCTCCCATCATGAATCACATTCCTATCATATTGTCATGGTCTACCTAGCAATAGATGACAAACATCCATAGGAATAACATCACATAATATCTTATCATTATATCATCCTATCTTAAACTCAATTAAACACTTTTTAGTGACAGTTACCTGATGTCCTTTTTGTAGCCACGAACCTCTGTATGGGCTTGGATGATCAATCATCTCCAGCTCCAGCTTTTCTACCATCTCCATAGAAATGAGATTATCTGTGCTACCACTATCCACGTTGACCTTGCATACCACATCCTTGGGCTTGCAATAAGTCTAAAAAACTCTGGTTCTTTGGACTGAACTCTCCACCTCCTTTTCTGGGGTCAAAAGGACTTTTTGCATCATCAACGATCTTCCGCCTTCAGCGTCTTCTACCTCAACATCTCGCCTCTGTGCTTCGGCAATGTGAGCTTCTCCTCCTTCTTTCTTTTTATATGGACACTCGTAAGACTTGTGCCCATTCTTTCAACATGTGAAGCATGTTATTACTCCACCTCTTCCTCTTCCTCTACCTCTAGTACGAGGAAAAGTATTATTGTCAGCATAATCTCCTCTCTCTTCAGTATATTTCCCTCGGTATGAGGTTCCACCTCTCTCAGTTTGAGTCTGAGGTTTCTTCCAGTCCTCCTTGGGATTTTGATATTTATCCTGGGAAACTGATTTGCCTCGGGGGTCACTTCTGCCTCAGCCTCTTTGACCCTACTTTCGGCTCAGCTTCTCTTCAGCTTTCAGAGCCATATGATAAGCATATTCCACCGTTCAGATGGTTACCATGTTCATCTCATCCTGGATGTCATATCTCAGGCCATTCATGTATCTGGAAACTTTCTCATCATCTCTTTCCCGATGACCTACCCTGATGTTCAGCTTGTCGAATTCTTTAGTGTATTCTTTCACTGTCATCGACTTTTGTCTCAGGTTCTGCATTCTCCTGAACAGAGTAATCTGGAAATCTCTGGGGATGAATTTTGCCTTCATCTTTGCGATCATTCTGTCCCAGCTTTTGATCTTATTCTTTCCTTTGTAGTGTCTTTCATCTTGTAGTTCATCCCACCATAATGCTGCGTGTCCCTTCAATCTTGTGACAGCATGCTTGACTTTCTTGTCCTCTTCGACATCTTCATAGTCAAAGTATGTTTCTGGATATCTAATCCAATCTAGAAGCTCCTCTACATCCAAGTTTCCCTCATAAACTTGAATGTCCATTTTCTCTCTTATACCCATCCTTGCAATAGCTCTGATCAAACGTTCGTTTGCTGCATCCTTGGCTGCAACTTCTTCTTCATGTTCAGTCTCAACTTCACTTTTGGAATCACTAAGATCCCCAGCACTAACTATACGTCTCTGTGCTATCTCCATGTCTTCAAGTCTAGCGCATAAATCATGCATTTCTTTTTCCATGGCTGGATTAGTCATCTACCTACCCCTTCTTCTCGGCACTTCCCTATCCTCTGGTGGATTGAGTGTTTGTCTGTCCCTTCTCCTTGGTGGAATGGTGAATTCTCCTCTTCTCTGCAACAGAAAGAAAAGAACCTTTATGTGCTTTGATACCAAAAATGATGACGCAACCCTCCTCAACCCACAGGTTGGAAGGCCCACGCCAACATGATCTTTTCCCTTCCACTGGCCCGAACAACTTTCTGAAATGGCTCTTCTATTTCCCCTTCGAGAATTCTATACCCACAGACAACTTCAAGAATTTCCCCCTTGTACATCGGGAGATCAGACTTTGCACTTTCGCGAATCCATAGGTCAAGCGCCTTGTCTCTAATCTCCGAAACCTGAAAACAGTCAACACTGACCCTTCCTCTTTCTCTTTCAGAATTTTCGTGATTGCGATTTCGGTGGTCGCGATGTCAAGCCAGTAAATTAGGATTTATGCTTTACATGATGAATTGATGTTGGAAGAAAGTGGGTGTATGGGTCAAATTTGAGGCCATAAACACTCCCATCTCGTCAAGGCATGTGAATAGTCTATCCATGTCAAATTTCAATGCAGTCAGAAATAGATTGAAAAAATTTCTATGTTGGCCACATTCAGAGGTCATTGTTTCCCATGTCTAGTCCTAATACAATTTCCTTGTAAAATTTGTATAAGATAATTGGAGAGTGATAATGATGAATTGATGATGGACATACCTACATCATTTGTATGATTAGGGGTAGTCGCGCAGAGCTCCTCTTGGTTTCGAGAATAGTTCATTCTCTACTAAACATGGAAAACCACGTGAAGGTGAAAGCTCTAATTATGCCCCCCCCCTCCCCTCACATCACTCTCAATTTCCCCATATTACTTAATTTGAAATTCTAAAGAACATGTATCATATACTATATTATACAAAATAAAAACATATACAGATCATATAAAAGATATAAACACATACCTCTTCTTTACAACAATTAAATATCAATAAACACATACCTCTTCCTTACAACAACTATATTAGGATCTAGTTCAAAATCAATATTCATGAAAGGCTCATTCCTATCAAAATCATCATCAACATCATTTTTTCTACTATAGTTATTGATGTCGTCAATGAGATCGTCGTCTCCTACATTTGGATGATCAACTTGTTCAACTTCTCCATCTGACACAACGACTACATGAGCCACTTGCTCCTAATATGCATAATCATGATCATCTTCCTTGTTATTATCTTCATCTTCAACTACATGATTGTACTTTACTGGTCTTCCTCTTGGATCATATCTAACAATGTATGACCAACCTGCTTTATCAGGTACTTGTGAGTAAAATACTTGCTCACATTGACTTGGAAGAACATAAGGCTTTGTACCCAGTTCAAATTCCCTTGTGTTAACCATGGTAAATACATTATCATGCTCAATAATAGTTCTTTCAGGATCATGTTCATGAATCCATAGCCGGTACCATTTAACCTCAAACAAAACTATTTTAAAGGAATTAAAATCACACTCAATTATATCGTCCAAATGGCCATAGTACCTATTCTGAGTTTCTTCTGGATTTCTGTCACTTCTAGAGGAAATGTTGGTGACCATAAACACTGCAGTTATCCCATAATTTGAGGTTTTCATCTTATCATCCAACATTTTGATACAAAATTTATGACCATTACACTACATAGCCTTGTGATCTTTCAAATACAATATGGACAAAAAGTAAAAAATAAATTGCCAATTAATAATCCTCATATTAGACTTACTAAATATATATTTTTATAATTAAACAAACCAAATACAATGAAAAATTGGGAAAAAACTAGGAAAATGTGGGTACAAAAATTAACTTGCCTGCTTATCTTTTAAACCAAAGGCTAAATCAACTTCCCTTGATGTAAGATGAGGAAATTGATCTCGATGAAGATGCGTTGTTTTAATCATCTTACTGACCCCTTCCCATGATAACCTACCAAAGTATTCTTCAATATATTCTATCAAATGATCCATCCAATCAAGGTTGTTTGCAATGTATAACTATAAAGCATCCCACTCTTGGGCAACTATATGATAGCATAACAATTAAATATAATTAATCATTTATTGTTAATAAAGGAATAATTTAATAAATTTGTAATATACTAAATCTACGTCAACATCTAATAATTACCTTTCATAGTTATTTTACCTTTTCCCAATAGGAACTCCCCTTCAAATTTGTTGATGGAGTCGAGATGCCAAATGGGAGGAACATTCATATTTTCTGCTAATTTAGGTGGATATTGACTAATATACACCATGCATTGATATACCATATATCCCTCAACCATAGAATCCTCTAGACGTGCTCTTTGTCTAACAAAATCCTTTAGTGACTTCAATTGCCTATCAACCATCCACATCGATCTTGTGTACTGGTCCACATAATTCAATCTCCTCAACTTGTGTATGAGGTAGTGTTCTTGTTCATTGAAAAATATTGGAGGTAGATACTGTTGCATTTGACACATTAGTCGAGGAATTTCTCTCTTCCAATACCTTATATCTTATTTATAGATTTATTTTGATGATAGCCACCTACAAATGTCGATGCAATAAAATAATATCAGGGCATACATAAATTTGCAGATAAAAGATAATATGTCAATAAGTTCCTCTACAAATCACATAAGAAGTAATTTTTCCTTATAAAACAATACTTACCTCATGTATTTTCCAAGTACATAAATAATTTGTTTTATGTTGTTGTCAAAGTTGTCTGGGAGAGATAAAGGTAGAGCATACTGTAACAAAAAATAAATAATTATTATTTGTTTCCAAAAAATGCGTACAAATAAGGAAATATATTATAAAATACTAATTACCTTAATGAATGTATGCAATTCATGTGTTTTAACACCACCAAAATCACCTTTTTTAGTTAAGATATTTTGTATGTTGACGAAAACCCCATCCAAAACCTAATTTTTCGAATGACCTCTTTTACAATATTGCTTTGTTGCTCCATCAATAACAAAGGAACACTAGTATTTTGTTCACGACCATTTCCATTAGAATTAATAATAACAATTTGCAATGCGTGATTAGCTTCCTGGATGTCACAACAAATCTTTCCAATTCTTTATTTGTCACTCCTTCCATCTAATATTCTCCATAACAATTATGTTATGTTCCTCCTGATATGCATTATATCAAACAAATGAACTATTTGTAGGTGCTCATAGTATGGAAATCTACTGAATTGCATCGGTAACTTTTCATTCCTCATGGAAGCCCCTTCATGCCTTAACAACATTCATGAAATATCAACAAATTGAAATTAACACTAATTAATGGGACAAAATGAAATCAATACTAATGAAATTAACCTAAGATTTATATAATAGGTCATACATAAAAAAATTGTGTACCTTRAYGATTTCTAATATATTCCWACTTCCATWGGCRAGGTGTCATTCTTCGTGGTTTTTTTCTGTTTTCTTCTTTACCATTCAAATTTGYTTTSTCTGTAGTTCGATAGMTATKCTTCTTAGGATGAAAGTTCCTATACTCATMAAACACTTCCRTTGCTAAACTCCTTGAACAACRAGATTTTATCCTYGGTCCACAAACTGKGCATGCRAATTTACCCTTTGTTTGAAGACCTACAAGATATATGAATAAATGTAGCRTMAAATTAGAGTTACAATTTAAAATAATGCATTATTTTTTCAATAAATATATATAATATTAAATCACAAAATAAAGTAACAATATACCACAAAAATGTGTTAACCCGGGAGCATCATGAATTGTTCATGATAGTATTCCATGGAATTGAAATCATTTTTTCCCTATTGGTCTAGAGATGTCATACATAATGACGCCAGCCCATAACTTCAACAACTCATTGATGCGAGGCTCAATATATACGTTCATATCTTTAACCTACTACCTACTTAATTGGTTCAACATATTGCATGATTAATTATACTTATCTATATGTCGTGATATATAAAATAAATAATTACCATGCACGAAACAAAGAAATGAAATATTTTGTCATACTTTAAAGGAAATAAAAGATAATTAAATACCTGGAACAATCATTGAGAACATTGTGTGCTCTTTCTTGATCGACATAAAAGGAGGAAGGTTATTGTTTATAACAAAAGCATGCCACACTGAGTACGTAGAATGAAGCTCTCCAAATGGATTGACACCATCAGCTGCCAACGAAAGTCTAACATTACAAGGTTCTTCTTTAAAAATTGGCCAATTTTCTTCGATGTAGTTCAATGCAGAACCATCTGCAGGAATTTGAAAAACATCATATCGACTTCTGTTATTTGCATGGAAATCCATAAAATGTGCTATATTTTGGCACCTGAACAACCGCTGGAAATGTGGAATTACTGGAATATAATGAAGAACTTTGCGAGGCACCTTCTTTGATGCTTTATCGATTCGATATCTACTTATTTGACATTGTGGGAATTCATTTTCTATTGCATATTTTCCATAATATATGATATGATCATCAGGACATGCATCAATAGCATGTTATTCCATTCCAATTTCTTTTATAATCACTAATATTTCTCAATATGTGCGTGGCAAAATATTTGACGTCGGTAATAGAACATCACCTAACAATCTATAAAATTCTAAACAATAAGTCAATGTAAACAATATTAATCATCAATATATCACCCAATATACTAATTTACAAATTAGAAAATAATAGCACTATAGGAAAAAATTGAACCTTTTAAGTATTTATGAACATGCACACATAAATAATTAGCAAATTAAATACCTTAGTATCTGTGTGAGACATGTGTTTGATAAACCATTCCAAACCTTCAAGTTCACCAACAACAATATAGAAGATAAAATATTTGTTTTTCATCCTTCATAAAGAGGTTGACGTGAGTTCTCGAGTAGAGGATCAACATCATGACTATCATCCCGGTTTTCTTCATCCATTAGAGAAAATGTGTCTTGGATCAATCTATGTATCTCATCTTCCTGATTTGAATCACTAACGTTATTCCATCCATATCATCATTAATAACTTGATGAGAAGCTTCTATATTATGATCTCGATGTTCATCTCCCTGTAAAGTAGTATTTTTGCTAGTACTTGGAAAATAACTCTCTCGAGGTCAACATTTTGGGGGAATTGTCTATATATTTAAAAAGAGCGTAGAAAAGTTAGTGTGTATAGAAAATATAAAAATCCCAATAAGAAATATTACTAAAATTCATGACAAACTGATTATTACAGTGAATACATTAAATATCGAATTCTCTTATGAAGGGATGATATTCATAACTCCCTTCGACATGTCCCTTCTCCCTACAATGTCTTTGGGCTGTTGTTATTAAAAGTCTTCTTTTTTGAAAACTTTTGCAATCATATCAAGGGAAATAACATTTTCCATTGCCCCTCGCCTCTAATGCCGCTCTTAACCGAGCAAGATTCCTCTCATTTTTCGTTCACTATGACAAATCCTTGTCCCGACAAGTAATTGTCTTACCTACACCATACCAAACATTAAGTTGTCAATTGTTTATATTTTAGCTACTCCTTTCGATTATGATATGATTATTTACAGTGACCTACAATCCTCACAATTATTTCTTCTAAGACATTTTGACACGTTTTTTTTTTTATTATTGATTAACTATTAAGATAGATATGTTTCAATTTGTACTATAGAGTATTTTTTATTGAATAACCATGGAAAATAATTGCACACCATTTAACGAAAGTGGTCAAAATTTCTCAAACTTGAATCACTCGACACCATACACTAGCCTCTAAGTTGTTTTGTAGACAAAATGTCAATCTTAGAAATTCACCACTAAAAAGAGAATGCCAACCACTTCTCATCCACAACTGGGTTGGCTTGGTTTAAATTATGACATGTTGATTTTCATCTACATACAATGGTCACAATTTTATTTTCTAAGACACTTTGGCATGTTCTCATTTTTCATTGTCTCCCTAGTAGATTTCATCATGTTATCGTAGATTTTACCATGAATTTTTTATATTTTGGATACTGATCCTTATTAATAGTGTATAAACAAGTTACACCATCTACAAACTAAAGTTAATCACTACATCTAGAATTGCGTGTGATTATAAAAACTTTAGAGAAACATCATCACTAGGGATGATTTTAAGGATGGAAATTTATTTTAAATTGTAGAAACCTTGGCGAATCTTACTAATCCTTCATATGCCAACTATAAATGTTTGGTGATATTTTTGTAAAATTATTCAAATTTCTAAGGATTTTATATAGTTTTTATAAAATTTTGGCGATTTTTAAGGTAAAATAATTTTATCCTATAGAATTTGGGCGAATCATTTTTAAAATAGCGAATCTTATTTTTGAAAAAAACATGGAAAATTAGCCCATGAGCAAAATTTAGCCCCTAAAATCATCCATGATCATCACATATCATAAAAGGGTATGTGGATTTTATTGAGAAAGTTGAAACAAATATACTTTATTTATATTGGAAGACTATGGTTTATAATCACAAGTTCATTTGTTAAAGGTGATTATTCATAAGCCAAGAAATTTAAAGGTGGCTAACCATAAGCTAAGATGGTTGAAGGTGGTTAGTCAAAAGTGATTTTTATGTGCCTAATCACAACATAGATAATAACTTTATAATAAGGTCATATGTGTACAAATGTCTTCTTTATATAATAAAGACATAACCACTAAGCATGTGTACAATAAATATTTATGTTTTAGGATTAATGTTTATGTATCTTATTAGTCCATGCTAAAGCGGGGAATACAACAATCGATTGCAAGTCAAAATCATTTTGACTTTTGTAAATTTACAAAAAATTTAACAATGTTTTAAAATGTTTTACAATAAATATTTATTAATGAGAATTATATATATAAGTAAAAATATTTTTTTATTTTTAAACATTCAAAATTCTATTTTTTGATTGGTCAAAAACTCTGAAGTGACTAATTTCCCCTGGTTGGAGGTGACAATTAACCACAAAACTAATAAAATAAAATTATTATTTTTTAAAAAAATCCACAAATAGCCACGTATTAATTAAAAGTACAAATAATGATTGATGTTACCGCCATTCTATGTGTAGTAAATGTAAGAATACACTTTGGATTTTGAGACTTTGTTTCATCTCTGAATGAGTTGATTAGTGCACTTTCTCCACCGTCCATATGTACACACCCGATCATGTCAACCACAATGTTTAGCCTCAGGTTTTGTTCTGCATACTTAAATAATGGAAATTCTCGTACTTTGTTTTGCAAAATGTATAGACTCGATCACGTCAACCACAATATTTAGTCTTAGGTTTTTTTTTTCATGCTTAAATAATGGATGATCTCTCGTACATTAATAATTATATGTAATATCAAGAGGCTATCTTGTCACTAATGCCAACCTACTCATTATTTATTACAATATGTTGAGGATAGCAAAGAATTTATGTGGAAGAGGGAAATGTTATTAATATTCCTCTAGGTGAGGTGAACCTTTCGTAATAGTCTCTTCTTGAATATTTGGTAAGATTATGCCTCTTTCATTGAAATTAGAGGCTTCCTCGAATTTCAATGAAAAGAGAGAGATATTATAGCTACAATTGAAGGGAAAAGGGTATGTGGATTCCATAAACCTAGAATATTATGGAATCCATGTACCCTTTTCCATAGAATATACTAACTAGATCCAAAAACCAAAGACATGAAATATGGTACTACACATATTATAATATATTATCAAGGAAAAAAAAGCTACATGAAATTTGGACATTTGAACAAAAATTTACAAGTTAAATGAGTACATCAATAAAAAATAGCATACTAACACTGCAAGTTCAAAATCTGATTTATGTAGATCAAGAATTGGATTTGTTCAACCGGTGGGTGACGGAAAAAATAAACATTTGAAACAAAAGCCAAGACCAATGTCACAACTATAGCAATTGTGTCACAAAGTCTCTTAACGTCACGTATATATATATATCAAATAGTCAACTAGCCATTAACACCGACCAATGAGATAGGCAAAATTTTCATCGATATTTCCATGAAAGTTCAGGGATATTGCCACGAAAGTTCATCGATATTGCCACGAAAATCCAGACTAGGTTAAAATAAGATTTCCGTGGACATTGTGACGAACGTTTGTGGCAATATCGACGGAAATCCCACCTTGTTTAAAAAAAAAGATGAAACTAGTGGAAGTGTGGAAACATTTCGTGGAATAATCCACCGATATGTAGTAGTGACATGTACCTTCATTCTTAATGCTTGGGAGTTTTAGAACCAGGTTTCATCCATAGTTTTCCAACAAAGCACCAAAGAACCATCATTAAAATCCTTGACCAAGGCCAAGAAAGGTATCACCAGAGATGAGGAGAGGATCATAGAGACAATAAGGTGTTGTGAAATGAATAAGGATTAAACATACAAAGCATTACTGCAATTGGAATCCATGTAACTCAGGTATTATAACATATTTAGGACTAATAATTAAAACTATGCACACACACATTCAACGCATTCATAACAGACACATATTATATAATAATTCCCATATCTTTATTACTAGAAGTATTCTATCACATCAAAGATGTACACTTTATTGAACAACATCCTATGAAAACAACATAACTTCATTTCATTACTATATAAAAAAATTGAAATACAACATAATGTGCCATTTGCCTTGCATTAGGACACAAACATGTAGAAAACACATGAATATATTTAAAAAAATCATATAATTACAACAGTCTCAAAGTGAGCTTGATTGTAGTAGCTAAACTAACTGAAAACTATCAGATTAGCCTAACAGTCAACCAACCACTAACTAAATCACTCTCATTCTAAGCATAGGTGACATTGATTTTCTCTTTAGGTATAGACATCTAGTGCAACCATGGGTACCTAAGGAGATACCTCAATTGGACACACAATTCTTCATCATTGGGAGGATGTATCTCATTGTTGCATTGTCCTTACATGGATTCGGGCTATTTTCCATGGATGGCATAAATTTCAAATATGGCACTATCATTGAATTGATGTAGTATGTTCGACCATGCTACAAACAAAATCATTGGTTGATGTTGGTTCTATATATGTGTAGTATGTGAAGATACAGAGTTGATGCAAATTATATACAACTAGTAGACACCAATTAAAACAAAGGGGTCGCTATGTATATTGATGGAAGGCCAAAAACTTACAGAAACATTGCGGGATTTATAAATAGTACAAAACGAGGGACAATAACTATGAAATCGAATTTCATTTTTGAGGGGTGTGAAGGAAATCATATATTTGCATGTGCATCAAAATCAATAGTTGTAGATGAAGAGTTGTTGATAGATGGAGGGGATGGTACTATGGGGGTAATATCTTATATACCATTTAACACAACTTTTGATGAGTCACTCTTATTATTATTTTTTTTGCATTCTTATATACCATTTAACTAAAGCATTTGAATTAATTTTCTTGCTTCTTGTATTTTGGTAGAGTGATCATGCTCAGATGCCTGCATGGTATGGAGGCAACTTTGAATAGGTAAACTTCAATGTAATAACCTGTTTTATTTTATTTTATAATAGTTGTTAATATGATTACACTATATAAATTTTTTTAATGTTATAATTATTTTCATAATTTTTTTTTATTGATTTATTGTGTCACGGTGACCGTGGAAAGACACATATAGATACATCCATCGAGGGTGACTGTTGAAAGTATCCTACAACTACATCCATCGAGGGTGTCACGTCAGGTAAATGTTAATAGTAACTAAATACGCTTACAATAACTAAATTTCTTTAATGTTAAAATTAATTTCCTTAATATTATTTTCTGATGTTTGTAGTCCACACTAGATGTGGATGATGAGGTGATTGAGGAAGAAATTTTCTATTTGACAAATCCAATGGAAACTGTTAGGAAGGCCCTCAAAGGGGAAAACATAGAATTACTTGGTCTGATTAGAAAATACCCATGACAGAGGATATCAAAACAATAATTAATGAGTTGAAAGCTCAAATACATTTGTATGGGGTAAGTGGAATATTTACATGATTTGATCAGCTATGACATATATTCATTTATGATTTTTAGTTTGATATTTTTTTTATGATCTCCTAAAGTCAAGTATTCCTTTTGTAGGATTTTTTAAAACCCGAGAGTGGACAACCTACATTCACATTCTTTAAAACTTCACATTCTTTAAACTTGTTTACTTTCTTTCATTGTTGAAGTTTATTTGTTATTGTTTCTTTCATATGGTAGACTATGGTTTAGTGTTACGTAAATCTAGTTTTTGAAGTATGGTTTTCATGATTTAGATCTGTTTTTTCTATATCTTTGCGAGAACCATTAGATCTAGATATTTTCACACCTTTTATATATATTTCCAACAACAGGGGAAATCCTTCTTCTTTCCCTCTAATGATCCCAAATATTCCTTTATGCATTAATGTTTCTCCAAGCTATGCTAAACAATGATGGATTATTATATACATATTTTTCAGGGTAATTTTTTCAAGGTAGTTCTTATATGTTATTATCTTCATAAGAGTCATGGTGAAAAATAAAAGACTACTTCATTAATTCAAAACTATTTATATTTATAAAAAATAACAGTCACCTATATTGTAATGACAACTAAACCATAACAATTTATATCCCTCCTTAAGCTCACACACCATCCTTTGATTCATTAATTACAACTAATCGATATTTTGAGGCTTTTAATGTCAAAGCTACTTGAAAAATATAAGGTGGCCTCGAGTTTCAAACCCATCTTCATAATCACCTAATATTTCCTTGGGACATAACCTATTCTTCTAAATAAAGAGACATGGATTTTGATAATAATTTATATATAGTTTTACATTGAGCTTCCACAAAGAAAAAAATGTTCAAATTCAAAATCTATCCATTTTGATAAACTCCCAATATACTATCTTGATTTAGGGAATGTGGAGTTTGCTATCAATCAATATTACATTGTGACAACGTGTCATTGGAACAACAAAAATGAGCCTTCTCACATAGTAGTAGTAATAATTCAAAGTTAAACTCGGATGTCATAGGTTCCTATGTACTTAAGGCTGATGGCAACTAATGTTACCCACATAATTATTATTAGTGATCTAATATTATTAACTTCTCTCAAATTGACTTATAAATTGTTTTATAACATAAATTCCTTAAATCACAATTTACAACCCCCTTAGATCATATTATGATAAAGCTTTTTATCTTATCCTCCATATGGGATGATGGATAAATGATTAGTATTGGTGGATTTAAGTTGATGATTAAAATGTAAATAGATGGGTAGTAGTGGATTAATACATTTGAGTTCATCATTAAAGTTTATGGTTAAACAATAAATTTAGTTAGAAAACTAAAATATAAATATAAATTATTTAAAAATATTAGTACAAAAGTTTTGAAAAAGATTATTAAACATTATTTTATTATAATATTATTATTTATCAAAATAAAGTTCACGAAATCATTTTAAGGGAATAACTAAATATATATTATTATTATCTTTTAGTTGAAAAACTAAAATATAAATATAAATAATTTAGAAAATATTATTACAAATTTTTTTAAAAAGATTATTTAACTTTATTTTATTATAATAATATTATTTATCAAAATAAAAGTCTAGTAAATCACCATCTTAAAGCAATAGATAAATGTATTTTATTATTATTTGGTTCTAGAATATTTACCATAAAACCTCTCCCAAATCCGCAATGGTTGGTCAAACATTTTTTCGGATTATTGGGGATTTAACAACAAAAACATCATAAGGGTAATATCATTTCTCCCAACAACCCAAGCTACATCCAATGGGCATATATCCATAAAATGTAATTAATACAACAATCAAATACATTAATTAATAATACTATCACAAGTTCAAATACAAAAGCGTGCAGGGTATCTACATCTTCTCCAAATATTATTCCATAAATAAGGGGGTTTCAAACACCAAATTGGTGTGGGTTTTGATCCCACAAATAACCACAATTAAGGGGGTCTCAAAGACCAATTTGGTGTTTGTTTGGATGTGACTTTAAAATAAGATTATCATCATCATCATTATTACTAACTTCTACCTATTATTATTTTAAATGCCTATAAATGTGTCCCTCGTCCCATGAACATGGGGTCTTATACAACAATTTAGTGTATGGATTGCCACTTACCTTAAAATAAAATTATTATCATTATTAATATTAATAACATCTATTAATTATTATTTTAAATACTTATAAATTTGAGAAAGAGAGGGTCTTATCCCATAAACAATAAGTCTCGTACAATAATTTAGTGTTTAGTGAGTGATTAAGTCATGATTTTAAAATAAAATTATTATTATTATTTTCCGTATTATTAGCTTAAACATCCTCCCTATAAGATGATGTGTAAATGGTTAGTAGTGGTGGCTTTAAGTTCACTATTAAAATGTAAATAGATGAGTAGTGGTGTATAAATAAAGTTCATCATTAAAATTTATGTTAAACAATAAATTTAGTTAAAAACTAAAATATAAATATAAATTATTTAGAAAATATTAATAAAAAAAATTGAAAAAAATTATTAAACTTTATTTTATTATAATAATATTTTTTATCAAAATAAAAGTCCACTAAGTCACCATCTTAAAGCAATAGCTAAATATATTTTATTATTATTCTGTACTATTATAATAGTCACTTTGAACTTCCGAATGAGTGGCCTAATAGTTATAGAGTATAATCAAGAATATTTATTAATAGTAAAGCTTAACCTCTCTAATGGTTAAGAACATGTGTTTCCTCCTCAAATATAGCAGGTTCAAATACAAAAAGGTGTAGGGTATCTACATCTTCTCCCTTATCCCATAAATAAGAGGGTCACAAACATCAATTTGGTGTTGGCTTGGATGTGACCTTCAAATAAAATTATTATCATCATCATTATTATTAACTTTTACCTATTATTATTTTAAGTGCCTATAAATTTGAGGGTGGAAGGGTTCCTTGTCCCACGAACAAGGGGTTCCTTGTATGGATTGCCACTTACCTTAAAATAAAATTATTATCATTATTATTATTCATAACTTCTATTAATTATTATTTTAAATGTCTATAAATTTGAGGATCTCTTATCCCATAAATAATGGGTCTCATAATAAAATTATTATTATTAAGTTCTATATTATTAATTTAAATACCTATAAACTATTATTTTAAATGCGTTTAAATTTTATTTGAAAATTTGAGATCGACCGTTCGCGCGTTCTTGAGGTAGTATTTATGTTGGGATGATATTGCTCGAGTGAACTAAGAATCGAGGGTGTTTATGCACTTTTGGAGTTCTGCGTTCGGTTAACAGCAGGTTCGGTTGCCGGCTGCCTGCTTAAGGAGGGATAGCTGCCGGCTGCCTGCTTAAAGGAATCCGTACCTGTCAAGCTTGAATAATAAGCCTGCAAAGCTTAATAAAAGAGATGTACCGAGGGGTAGCGCCCTGGTAAATTGGAGAGTGAAAAGAGGAAGCGAGGTTACGTTAAGTGTATCACCCGACCTAAGAAGGGCGACGTACAAGCCTAAAGAAGGGTATCTTCTATTTAGACTTACATAGCAGTATTGTAGTTTCTCGACCTAAGTAGTTTCTCGACTATGTTATGGACGGCGAGTATTTAGACTTACATAGCAGTATTGTAGAGTTACCTTGTAGTTTCTCGACTGTGTTATGGACGGCGAAGAAAAATGCGGAACAATGAGAAGCTCTGAACATCTCTGTGGAAAAGCGACGAAGCGGACTACCATGTCACAGCAGGGATATCCAAGCGATCTGCAACCACTTGAGCTTAGGAGAGAGCGTTCGAGATTGTACGTGCCAAATGAATGTAGACAACCGTTACATGACCTTAGTAAAAGTTTGGACTTGAAATCTATCGGAGCTGGGGTGGATTGGATATTACCATCTCAAACGAAGAGATTGATAGAGCTGACAGAAGAGCTGGGCTTTGAGAAGGGTGGACAGACCCTAGATTGGCTAATATCAATGGCGACGAAGCCTGTGTTAGAGTTAAACAAATTATTGGGTTCGGAAGGTAGCTCAAAAGCTATATCGCTGTTACTGGAGCAGCCGACTACTATACAACAGTTACTAGGGCGGTCCTGTATTGCCGCAAGAAACAAGGAAATTCCTCCCACCTTATCATCCCCCATGAACATCCCTGCTCAGTTTCCAGTGGAACAATTTCAGACATCCACTTTCCAGCATCCAGGAGGAACCCGAGATCATCGCGGGAACCAATCACAAACTCCATACCTGGCAGGAATGCCAGTTGAGTTAGGAGTTTATAAAGACAATATTGTCTCTGGAGACACAATCCGGCAGAATCATGGTAACCAATACTTTGATCAACCTTCCATCAATCATGTTTTGACTGACCCTTCAATGAATCCAGTGATCAACCAAGGAATTGCGCCAGAGAATGAATTTGAATTTGAGAATAATCACGACTGGAACCAGTACCTGCCTCAAGCTTTGATTGAGGCTTCAGTTGATCCAGTGATCAACCAAGGAGTTGCGCCAGAGAATGAATTTGAATTTGAGAATATTCACGACCAGAGCCAGGGTGGTACTCACATGGTAGGAGCTCACGGAGGACCACCATCAGTAGAGCAGGGTAAACAATATGACTGATCCAGGCTTTCACGAGATTAAATTTCAAATTTGTGACTTATGGAATTTAACCTTTCCATATTATATTTTGCGCATATTGTCAAAGTTTTTCGATTATATTTATTCTGCATATTGTCAAAAAAAAAAATCGATTATAAATTTTAGCATATTGTCATTTTTTTCTATTATAATTTTTAGCATATTGTATGCAATTTGGGGATAATTGAAAAAGGTTATAATGCAGGAGGTCATCTTAGCTTATAATGCAGAGGTCATGTCAGTGGGCAGAGAGTTTTAAAATGCACATTCACTAGCGTTATGATAGATGTAGGCTTATTACATTTTAAAGCTTCAACCTATTTGATATGTGAAAACTGTTTATGATAGATGTAGGCTTATTACATTTTAAAGCTTCAACCTATTTGATATGTGAAAACTGTTTTTCGGTTGTTATGTGAAAACTGCAGTGTGTGTATATTTTTTTTTGCAATGATTTGACACTTACTGACTATTACTCTGACAAATTTAGAGTACCATGATTTGTTAGTAATCTCATTATTTCTTTTTAGTGTAATGCATATTTTGTATTTATTGATTATTTTGTTTATATTGAAACTTATTTATTATCATTATTGGTTAGTAATATCATTATTTGTTTGTTTCTTTGCACTGCAATGCATATTTTCTATTTTACTGATTAGTTTATTTATATTGAAACTTTTTTATTTATCAATTATTTTATTTATATTGAAACTTATGTGTTAGTAATTTATCATTACTATTTATTTGTTGCTTTGTAGTGTAATGTTGATTTTATATTTATTGGTTATTTTGTAGAATTTATTTTTTTATTACATTATGAGTTAACAATATATTATCGTTGCTTAATTATAATGTGGGGTTTAAAGTTATTTTCAGTATTATAAAAAATAATAAATATTATTTATTATATAAAAGAATAGATTTTGTAGAATTTAAAAGATTCAAAAATTCAAAAAATTATGTTTATTGTTTTGATGTTGTTTGTTTGAAGGATAATCAAATTGCAATATAGTTAATTTTTGGTGGTGTTTTAAAACATTCTTAATGTATTTAGATAGGTTATTTGTCAAAAAGTTCTTTAAGATGATCATAAAGTTCTAATTACAAGTTTGGGGGAGTTCAACGAAAATGGAAGCTTCTAGGTTTTAGGTTTACTTGCTAACCATAAGATCCACTGTCACTAAACACTTGGGTGCTAACAAAACCTACAACTGGCCATACCCTACGTGAATACAGATTTGAACCTGGAAGTCTATACAAAAGGGCATAAGACTGTTGTGGTTTCTTAACTAGAACTGGAGCACAACATTAATGGTTTAGTTATTGCACAAGCAATGGAGCATCTTGTATGAATGTCGGATTTGCATTAGTCATATCTAGGACTCATCCAAACCCTCTACTTGTGCTCCATAGCTAACATTTCTCCTCCTTAACACATACTCTGCTACTCTTTTGTACTCTTACTATCTAGCATCATAACTATATTTCTTATCGACTTGACAGTTATGGTGTTTACTTAACTTCATTTATGATTTATAAATGATTGAAAGGCCTATTTCAGACCTAGTTCTAGAAGCCTCATATGACTGATCAATCAACAAGTTATAATTTATTCAAAATGTGCTAAGTCTTGGCTCTATTACAACCTAGATTCAACTCTTGCGAAAACACTCTCCAACAATGTTAAGAGGAGAGGAACAGAGGTTGGGCATAATGATCATGGTGGAAACCAATTACAAACTCCATACCTGGATGGAATGGAAATTGAGTCAGGAGTGCATATAACCTGTATTGTCTCTAGAGACACAATCTGCCAGAATCATGGTAACCAATACTTTGATCAACCTTCCATCAATAAAGTTTTGGAGGCATTTTGTGTCCATAATCATGGGCTAAGACCCATTGCAATTGTATAAATATGTAAGGTTTTGGGGACATATAGGTAGCCAATGAAAATATCCATGTAAGAGTGAAGATATACAAATAGAGATAGAGGGATAAGACAATGACAAGGGAATAATCTATGAGAGACTCTTACATTCTTGCATACATTGCATACTTTTTCTACTTACTTACTTTCCTACTTAGATCCCATCACTCTTGCATATTTTCATTCAATACATATCTATCCAAAAGCCATTACATATTTATAGAATAACAATGGGGCTTAGCCCATATTGATAGACCCAAAATTCCTAACATCTTTGAGCAATCTTCCTTCTTTTTCACGCATTGATCTTTGAAAGTGTGCCAACTATCTGTCCTTCCTTTGCGTGCATTGCATAGTTCCCAAAACTAGTCCCACAAATCCTATAAAAACATTCCCACCAAGATATGTTGTCATCTTAAACTCTTGGCTGAGGAACTTTTTCTTGTTGACCTCGAAGACATCCCTTTTCAACAATGGAGTTGTTATGGTGCTCTCATCTACTTGTTTTTTCATGCAAGAAGTTAACATATGGGTCAATGTAACATCCCGCTGTGGCGCACTGACAAAACTTATTCTTTGAGGACACTTGCTCGGAAGTGATCTGGATTTTTATGATGATGAACCACTTAACTTTGATGATGATGCGTCATGATTGATGACAGGATGTTTTACTATTGCTATATACAGGTGCTATT